>PVJA010012515.1:7951-51925 GCA_004027025.1 Myocastor coypus | reverse complement strand
AAAAAAAAAAAAAAAAAAAAAAAAAAAAAAAAAAAAAAAAAAAAAAAAAAAAAAAAAAAAAAAAAAAAAAAAAAAAAAAAAAAAAAAAAAAAAAAAAAAAAAAAAAAAAAAAAAAAAAAAAAAAAAAAAAAAAAAAAAAAAAAAAAAAAAAAAAAAAAAAAAAAAAAAAAAAAAAAAAAAAAAAAAAAAAAAAACACTTGTTAGAATAGCCAATATAGAAAAGGTAAAAGATATTGTAAGTGTCTGACTTGTGAGCAGAAGGATCAGAGTTCAATCCTCGGTACTGCATACCATGCTGGCCCTGGGACTGAGCAGGGTGGTGTGCACTTGTAATCCCAGTACTGGGGAGACTGAGACAGAAGGATCACTACAAGTCTGAACTTAGTAGCAAAACCCTCTACCCAACAAATAAAAAATAAAATTCTGAAAGATGAAGTGTATTGGCAAAAAATGTGAGCAGCACTAGTAGTGAGCACTCCAGTCCACCTTGATCCTCAACTTGATTGGATTAAGAGACTTCTGAAGAGGTAAGAGAATATGATATTCTCAGTGAAACTGTTGTTGAAAGTGGAGCGCAGCTGGAGGAGCGTAATCAGGAAAAAGACTTTCCAAGACAGATCTGTAAGAGTTCTTCCTCTGGGCTTTGCTTTTTGACCACCGTTTAGGCAGCAGCTTGACTGTGCCACACAATTCTACCTTGATGTTTGTGCTTAGGAATCAGATAACCATGGACTGCACTCTGTGAAACTGCGAGGCAAAATGAACCTGTCTTCCATTAAGAAGCAAGTTTCAAATATTTTATTCCAACCATGAAAGAGTTGACTGATAAAGGAGGAATGTAAATTGGTAAAGGAATTGTCAAGAGTCAAAAGGAATTTTCTTAAAAATATGGATATGTAACACTCCCCCTAGTGATAAAAAGGAAAAGGAAAAGTAGTAACGACCTCAAAATTTTGGAACCAGAATAAGTTAGACTTCAATGCTGCCATTAAATAGAAGGCAGACTTGCAAACAATACTACATCCTAGAGCACCTCAGGAAAAAAACAAAAACAAACAAACAAACAAACAAACAAAAAAACAGGGGTAGCAATCCTACTTGCAAATAGCCTAAACTTCAAAAACTTGGAACAACTGGACTTAGTGGACATATACAGTGTTTCATCCAGCCACCTCTGAATGCACACTTTTTTTCAGCTGCTCATGGGACATTTCCTAAAATAAACCATATACTAGTCTATAGGTCATGCTAAAGTATATGCAAGAAAACAGAAAGTATCCCATGCATCTTTTCCGACCGCAAGCAATGAAATAGGAAATAAATGACAAAAGAAATCACAAGAACCCCAGAAATACATGGACATTAAACAACAACCACTTCAGCAACCAGTGGGTTACAGATGAAATTCAATAAGAAATTAAACAGTATCTACAATTTAATGAAAATTCAAATACAACATATGGGAATTTATGGAATGAAATGAAAGAAGTTCTTAAAAGGAAATTCGTAGCTTTAAACTCATACATTAAGAAAACAGAACAGGAACCAATAAATACTGTAATGCTGCACTTAAATTGTCTAAAAAAGAAAGAGCACCCCAAACCAAAGGCCAAAGATGGGGGAAATTCTAAAGATTAGAGCAAAAAGTAATTTAATGTAGACAAGGAAAACATTACAAAGAATTAATGAATAAAACATCTGGTTCTTTGGAAGATTAAATAAATGTGATAAGCCCCTAGGTAACCACTTCAAAAGAAAAAAAACTCCAATTTAAGCAATAAGGAATGAAAATGATGAAATTAACACAGATCCAGTAAAGATTCATAACTTCAGTAATAATTACTTTGAGAATCTTTACTCTCACAGAATATAAGACACAGATGAGATGGACAGATTCCAAAAAAGATACAATTTAACAAAATTCAGTGAAGAAAATATAAGAACTATCAACAATCCAAAAACAGACAATGAAATACAAAACATAATTTTAAAAAAAAACTGCTGACAAAGAAAATTCCATGTCCTAATGGATTCACTGCTGAATTCTACAAGAAATTTACAGAATATATAATCCTAATACTCCTCAAAATCTTTAATGAAATTGAATAAGAAACAAGCCTCCAAAAATCATTCCTGGAAGAAAGTATTATATTGAAACCCAAACCAGAGAAGGATGCAACCTGAAAGAGAACTACAGTCCAATCTCTCTCATGAACATAGATGCAAAAAACCTCAATAATATCCTGGATAATAAAAGACAGCAAATCATTATAACATTCATGTTGAAAGTGCCACAGAAAATTGGAATAGATGTCCTCTACTTCAAGTTAATGGATGCTATCTGTGACAATCCAATACCTAACACAATTCTAAATGCTGAAAAACTGAAGTTTTTTTTTTTTATTCTGTGATCTAATACAAGACAAGAATGTCCCCCATCACCACTGCTACTCAATATTGTGCTGAAATTGTTAGCTAGAGCCAAGACAAGAGAGAGAACTAACATGAATTAAAATAGGTAAAGAAGAAGTTAAACTATCATTATTTGCAGATGACATAATAATCTACTTGGAAGACTCAAAAAATTCCACCAAGAAGCTACTAGAATTAATACACAAATTCATTAACATAGCACGATGCACAGTAAAAACCCAAAAGTCAATAGCATTCCTCTACACAAATGACAAACATACTGAGAGAGAAATTAGAGAAATAATGCCTTTTATAATAGCACCACAGAAAATGAAATATTTAGGAATTCATCTAACTAAAAAGGTGAAATATCTACTCAATGAAAACTACAGTACTATGAAAAAAGAGAGCCTAGAGGATTTCAGAAAATGGAAAGATATTTCCTGCTCCTGACTTAAATGTGATTTCTGATCCTAGCTTTTGAAAGAATCTCCACACTGATTTCCATAGCAGTTGTATTAGTCTGCACTCCCGCAGGCAGGGCAGAAGGGTTCTTTTTTTCTCCACAACCTCACTGGCATTTGTTATTGGCAGAATTTTTGATGTTATCTATTCTTTCTGGGGTGAGATGGAATCTCAGTATTGTTTTCATTTGCATTTTTTGAATGACCAATGTTGTTGCACAGTTTCTCATATATTTACTTGTCATTTGTATTTCTTCCTCTGAGAAGTGTACATTTATCTCAGATGCCCATTTTTTTTACTGGGTCTTTGAATTTCGGTGGTCTGATTTTTTTTTTAATTCTTTGTATGTTCCAGATAGAAAGCCTTTGTCGAAGTCAGTCATGTTAGTCAGTTATATTTTTCCCCAGCTTGTTGGTTTTTGTTTTACTCTATTGGAGATTTATTTTGAAGTGCAGAAATTTTTCTAAAACATTAAATCCAAGTTGTTGATTATTTGTATTTCCTATGTGGTTTGGTTTTTGTTTATGAACTCTACCTACCCCATGTCTTTACGATTTGTACCTACATTTTCCTCTGGAAGACTTTCTATTTTATTATTTAGATCTCAAATGAGCAAGATTTATAAAGTTGTAAACTAAGATGTGCAAAAGAGAAACTAAGTATGTGAATGTAAACATTCATATTTGTACTGCTTTCAGTTATAGAAGAGTATCTCACACATGACAGATCACAATCTAGTTTCAAAGTAAAGAGAGAACCAAGACAGAAAGAAACTTAGTCTCAATTAATTGAGTAAACACATATTTCTTTTCTCACTAGACAGTGGCAATTGAAGCTTCACACAAAATTGCTAGGTATGAATTTTTACTGAAGTTATCCTTTAGTTGACCTAGCTTAATAGTAAAACACATTCTTAGCATGCAGAAGTGTTCAACACTTAACACTGGAAAATTTTTAAATTAAAAACTAAGCACACATCTGGAAGCATGCTTCACTTTGTGTTATGTACAACACAGGCACACATACACATACACATACACATACACATATGTTGTCTATAAGTAAATCTCCGTTACATTCAATAGTAATGAAATAAAAAAAAAAGACAGGCTAGGTATGGTGACACATGCCTGTATTCCTAACATTCAGGAGACAGAGGCAGGAGGATCAGTGTGAATTTGAGTGCAGTCTTAGCTATAAAAGCAAGTTCATGGCCAGCCTATATTTCATAGTGAGACCCTGTCTCAAAAAATAAAAAGAAAAAAACAAGCTAGGTTGAAAAATTGTTTGTGGATACAAACCACTAAATAACTATATTTTGTGATAAATGTCACCTACTAGCCTAGCATGCTGGGCTTCTCCATAGGGGGTTTTATTTGACTTTTAAACAGTATATAGTATAATGCATTTATCTTCCAAAATTGATCTGCTCCCACCTAATTAATAAGTTTTTTTGTAACTATCTTTACTTAGAATTCCACAGCAAGACTTTTAAAGATGTCAATAGTCCTTTTGCATACATTTATAGATACCTAGATGAGTTACAGCCATTGCAGGTCCAATTTGTTCTGTGAAAGATGGCTGACGCTGAGAAAAGTTCTACAAAACACTGTACATGTTTCAGGGTAAATCCTGAAGGGATTTGACTGACTTTGTCAGATACAAAAGTTGTATTTTTTGTTATATATGTCTTGCTTTAACTTGGTCTTAACTATCCAGCAGAAAAGTCTAACCATGAGTTATAAAAAGCAAAGCCATATTAGTATGCTGAGCTGTAAAAACCCCAAGTCAACAGCTTCCATCATTGCCAGTTCTGCTGATAAACCACTGCTGTTATGGACCATTGGATTATTCATAGAGCTACTTTCTCTTAGTTCAATGAAAAGAAAAATTTGTACTAGTAGTATTTAGAAAAGATATCATGTCTGCATCTTGTACTCTGAACAACTACTATGAATACAACATTATGAAATGTATTGATTATTGTAACTGTCCTACTAACCTGACTTGAAGCTGTCTCATTGTTATTTCTGTGTTTTTTGTTTTTGTTTTTGTTTTTTTGTCTTTCTGAGACAGAGTCTCACTATGCAGATCAGGCTGGCCTTGCGCTCACTTTTGTAGCCTAGGCTGGTCTCGAACTCGCACCGATCCTCCTGCCTCAGCCTCCCAAGTGCTGGGATTACAGGCGTGCACCACCACACGTGGCCCACACTGTTATTTCTTTCTCATTAAAATTAAAAAATTTAAAAAAGGAAAGAATATATAGATATCTATAGCTTCTTGGAGATTTTGATTTTTAAAATAAATCAAGTAAACAAGAAATGTACTTTTCTCTGAGACTATTTTTAAATTTAAATTATTTCAATAATGCACAGTTTGAATAAACTAAAACTCCAAAAAACATTTGGTTTCTAGTTCACTTGAATGAACAAAACTGAAATTAACACTTAAGTGCCTGTTAAGAGATGTGGCTTTCACAATATAAATAGTGAGAGGATCATGTCTATAGCTGCTGCAGGTGCTCTACTACTAGCACTCAATGAGTACATAAACCATCTAATTAAGTTTAATGCCTTGAAATATTTCCCTTATTGAAAATCATAAAGCCAGAAGAGGAATCCAATGAAACCATGCTGACCTGACCCTCATACCTGAGATTCCTCAGAAAGGTGGGAAACAAAGGATTTGTTTTTCTGACTCAGGGATGATTAGATTCATCTCCTCCTCACCCTCCTTCCCCATTAGCAGCCTTATATCTTTCTCCATCCTCTCTCGCTTCTTTCTGAACTCTCTGAGTTTCTCTATCGCTAAACTTGTAACATGCTTCTTGCCTAGGCTTCAAAGCAATGCTCACATTCACAGATAAAAAGGTTTATTTCATGCGCCGTCCTAGCAAGGACTGCCACAGTAAAGCCTCACATGATGACAGGAGCAAATGATAAATATCCTGATACAAAAAAAGCTATTTTTAAAAGGAGGCCACTGCACCATAAGCAAACCTTTGTTGCTCTATCGGTGAACTCAAGGCTGTGTCCTCCCATGGAAGCCCCTGAGTCGATAGGCTGTCTACTTTGAGCCACAAGACAGAACAAAAGTCTGTCCACGTCTTGATCTCTTCAGCCAGCACAGGCCAAGTTCGGCTCAGCCATCTATCACAGAGCTTGCAGGTGCCCCAAATTAATACCCACTTACTGCTCATGGGGAAGAAAAGCTACTCACTGCCTGCTTCAGGCCCAAGCAAGGTCTCCCACATCAGAAGGACTCTCGCAGCCTTCATCAGGCTTGCCACATACAATGGGTAGATATTCAGCAAGTGCACAAAAGACAAATGGTGCTTTTATCTTGCATTCTTTCCTTCGCCACTGCTGGCAATAAGAGTTTATGTTAGAGCCACTTAACTCAGTGGAGTGCAGTTTGGTGGATTACCTGTTGTATGAATCAAGCACATTACTTAATCATGTGACTAGGAAAGGGGAGAAGGTGAGAGTTTTGTAAAATAGATTTTGCTTTGAAGGTGTCATCAGAAATTGCTGAGACTGCACAAAGACTTCTGTACAAGCTGCTTGCAAAAGGAGAAAGGATTAAAAGCGAACAGTACATCAAGATGAGAAGCTGGTCTTGTATTTCTAGTTATTGGGTTAGTCTAGCCTTATTAAGTTCCAACCTTTAAAATCAGCCACTCATGGGAAAAAGTGTGGAGGAGTTAGTAAAAAGCATATCTGAGATAGCCTTTACAAACTTTGGAGGTAGGCATCCAACAGAATTAAGATAAAACTTCCTCAGGTAAAGTAAAACCACTCTATTTTGAACAAAAACTGAAAGGTCCTAAGCTTCACTTCTTGAGAAGAGGAATCTGAAATGTTAACAAAGTTGGACTAAAATTTCTGAAATGATTGATTTGTTAACCTAGCATGAGGAAAAAGCTTTTTTTCTTTCTTTTTTTTTTTTTTTTTTTTTCTAAAATAGATTTTGCTTGCCAGAAGTTCTCTTGCTTATGTCACCCAGGGTGAACAATTAGCAACCTGGTGTTGCCTTCTTCCTGTTTGTGATGTCAGTCTCCACCGAGGTCACGTGGCTGGGTAAGGATGGAAGTGGTGGGATATCAGAGAATTTAATTTCCAAACTCAGTTTCACAGCTCAATAGCAAATCACTTACTAAGTCTTGTTATTAAAGCTCTCAAAGGCCAAAATTTGATGGCAAATATCTTTGCACTTGCTGCAGGGCTTTGTTGTATGTGAAACTGGTCTGCAAAAGAAATCTGAAACACTGTGAGAAATTCATCTTTGGGTTAACTTTAGTGTGTCTCATTGATATGGAAAATCAGTTTAGTTTAGAATTATGTTTCTGGGGCTAGCCAAATAGTTCAGCGGATTAAGGCACCTGCAAGCAGGCACAGGGACCAGGGGTTTGATCCCCGGGCCTGCCCTGTCAGCCCTGCCCCTGGGGTGCACTGAGACAGTAATTGAGACTGGGTGTGGTGGCTCACGCCTGTAATCCCAGCTCTTGAGAGGCTGTAAACAGACAGATCACTATGAGTCTGATCAAGTAGTGAGACCCTGAGCACACTGTAGACCCTTCCCTGAAATACCAAATAATTAATTAATTAATTTGTGTTTTCCATTCTGTTTCTAACATTTACTGCCTAATTGAAGTCTATCCCTCAAGACTTCAAGACTTTTGGTCCTGAATATCAGTTATGTGATAGAGAATAGTATCTTCTTTGTAGGCAGAGAAAATAGAGATATGTGGCAATTTCTAAGTGAGACCAAAGTCTATATTTGGAAAAGTGCATAAGTATTTAAGTAATGTAAGTTTAAAATTAAGAGATCACTTCCAAACAGACAAGAACTCATGAGCTATTAAGTGTCACAAATTAAGTGGTACTTTTTACACTGATAAAAACTTCAATTTAAGAAAACTCGATATTTCTACATATGACTTTTATAAAAAGTCATATTAGATTATTTTTATTCATACTACAAAAGGTTCACTTACTTTACCAAGGATGACAGTTTTGTTCATACAGTATATTTTAAATACTCTATCAAAATTTATCATAGACACCATTAAGTTTGCTCATTTAAGTATAGACTTTAATAGATTATAATATATACACAAAGTTATATAATCATCATAATAATTTTAGAACATTTTCAGTGTCTGTAAAAGAACTGTGCCAATAGTCATACTATATTTTCTCAGACCCCATTTTTAGAAAAAAAAAAAACTAATCTACTTTCTGCCTCTAAAAGATTTGCCTATTTTCAGACATTTCCTATACAAACTTAACCAGCTGTCTTCTTAAAATAATCTCTTTGAATTGCACTCAGGCTGAATCCTGAATGAGTATTTCATCCTTTTCATCAGCAAATATTATTCCACTGTGCAGATATAACACATTTTGTCTATTGATTGGTTGATGGAGAATTTTGTGACCTTCAAATATGCAAATAAAAACCAAAATGATATATATCATAAAAATACTGATAATAGTAAATATGGGAAAGATATGGAAAAAATGGAGTTTTTATATTAATTTACAAGAATGCGAACTTGTTCAACCACTTTGTAAAGCAGGTGGGCAGGTCTTCAAGTAACCTTACTTTACTATCTTCCACTATATCCAACTTGATTCTCAAGAGAAATGAAAATGTGTGGCCACATAAGGACATGGATATGCATAGAAACATCTTGCTAAAAATTCAGCTACAATATATTTTATACATTATTTTTACAGACATTTTCAATATAGAAGTTTAATATCTCAATTTCAAATATCCCACAGGACAGCATACATCTATGGGAAGATTTATACATTTTTGTAGGTTACCTACTCATCAAGCTTTGAAGATATCTCAGGTGTCTAAATGGTACTCTCTCTTTGCTAATTTTCACTTAGTTTCTCTTTGCCATGACCATATCTTTCTTTGCATGTCTCTAGGGATGCATATTCTTAATAACTGTCACATCAGTTACTGTCTTGTTCTCATTTCTACTCTCAGGCTTGAAGTTATCAAGACTCAGAAAGAAAAGAGAGTAGTGACCATATACGGAAAATTAGGAACTGACCTGTCTTCTTGAAATAGGTAATCATCAATAGGGAAAAATAAGTTCCATTATTTCTTTTCACCTAAGGTTTAATTTCTACCTAATCAGATCAGAGAATCTTTAGTGATTTCCATTTACTAAAGTGAAAGACAATTTTACAGCACTGTCTCAGGGATTCAGGATACAAAACACAGTCAGCATTCTCAACTGGAAAGTGTGTACAGCCACACTTTCATTCAGCTCCTTCTTTGCATCCCTGTTTAGTTATCTTTCATCATTCACAAAGGATAAGTTCCAGTTTCCCTGAAAATCACTATATGCATGAATACTGAATAGTATTTGCATATAATCCATGCCCATCCTCCTGCACCACCTCTAAATGACTTATACATAATACAAGACATAACCTATAAGTAATTATATGCTGCATTGTATACAGAAGGAATTTGTAAAAAATCTACTTGTCATCAGCCAAGATTAATGCCTTTCAGTCTACCGTTGGTTGAATCTTCATTTGTAAAACCTGGAGATACAGATGGTCAACAGAGTGTAGCTAGGAAAGTGTCAGAAGTTCATCATTTTGTCAAAGAATGTTTTAAAAACTAACAAATTATTCAGGCCAGAAGGAGGATTGAAGCTGGAAAAGAAACATTCTGTAAGACTTTGAATTAAAATAGATGAATGACTGAATTCAAATTTCTGAAAGACTGCTCTGGTCTTACTGTGGAGAAAGGGTTAGAGGAGGAGCAAAAACCAAATCCTTGTAGAGGTAGCATACACTGGAACCAACTGTAGGGATGAAGGCAAAAAAAAATAGTATTTAGGAGATGCAGAGGAGGATGAGTCTAGCAAGCTAAATAACTAGGGTCTTGGAGAGAGATGGGAAGGGAAACACCAAAAATGCTGTCCAGGTGTAAGGCTTTGCTAGTGACCTCATGGAAGGAGATCCCTCCCACCTGAGCAGGAACTCCTGAGCTGGAATTTAGGAAGGAGAAGCCAGGCTCACAGTCCTGAAGCTGCTGTGCACGGTGACTGTACTGCAGCTGCCTGCAACAGCAGAATAAACATGCTCTGGATCACAGACCTGGTATCAGCCCAACTGTTATACTGGGAGTTGTTAGCACAGCAGTCATGGAATGATTGCTTGGAGCCATGAGTTTCCAGGAAAAAGAGTTTAGGATAAGAAATCATTAAGAATGGAATCCTTTTGGGAAGGAGAATGTGAGACAAAGGAAAACCCCTCACTTTAACTATAGGGGCATGATCTTTCAGAAAATCTGTCATTATGTATGAAACTTCCAGGCCAGCCAGATAGCTCAGTGGGTTAAAGCACCTGCTTAGGAAGACTCAGGGACTGGGGTTCAATCCCTAGAGTGCTGTACCAGCACCATCTCCAGGGAGCAGTGAGATGGCAATAGTGACTGGCCCTGATGGCCTGCAATTGTAATCCCTGTGCTTGGGAGGCTGAAAACAGGAGAATCACTTCTAGTCCAATCTGTGTAGTGAGACCCTGTAGACCCTGTACTAAATTTAAAAGAGAGAGAGATGAATAAAACTTCCACTACCCTTATTACTGGTCAAAGTGTGTTTCCTCAAATTTCTGTATTAAAGGAGATTTTCTCCCTTGTTCTTGTTCCTGGGTGGATAGGTCCTCTCAGATACACTCATCCTGTGTCCTTAGTACCCTAAGTCTCATCCTGGCACATACCATCAATAACAGAAAATCCAGTCTTTCAACACACAGCTTTTCAGCGCTTAGGTTCAACATTGGTCGACACATGCCAAATAATATCAGTGCCTTTGATCTCTTAATTAAAAAAATAAAAGGTTGCATATTGCATTGATATTTTCAGCTCAGAGTTTCTAAAACTAAATAAGTTGAAAATAATCCTCAAAAATCTAAGAATTGGAATGACCATCCCCTCTTTGATCTCATGCACGAACCTTCCTGAACTTTTACTTAGGCAAAGGTAGAAACTCTCCTTGTGACATTAGCAGATGGATTCTGCTGACTTGCTTGTCATACTTTTAAGACTTGCTTACCACTTTCCTAAAGATGAAATTCTCATGATGGTAATCTATACATTTTCACCTTTGTCCTAAACTGTCACCTTGAGGCTTTACTCTGTGCCACTACTATGTACTGCTAGCCTGGATGACATAAAAATCATTTTTATAAGACCACATCTCAATTCAGATTATTTTGCCTGTAGCATAATCTGTTTTTACAAAATTTGCCACTTATAAAGCCTGATTTTTACCTCACTTGTTACTCCTTTTTCTCTTGCCATCAGATTTGATTATTCAGACTGAGGCTAGCTCAGTGACAGAGCACTCTCCTACATGTGTGAAGGTCCAGGCTGCACCCCTACCACAACAAAAGCAAACAAAGATTATACTGTTTATGAATTGCATTTGTAACCTGTCCTTCTCTAACCATAGTACTCTATCTTAGCATTTCAAATTTCTTTCAGAAAACTAACCAACTACCTAACCCAACAAATGAAACTCCCTAAATTCCATCCATTCCATCCTCAGAATCTACAGCTTACCCTGGTAAACCACTGGCCCTGCAGCAGAAAATGATGTTATCACCATGTCCTACATACTGTTAAGTAAACATGATTGAAACATTATCACGCGCCAGCTTGGGCAAAAATGTCCTGCATATGTTTGAGATAAGACAGTAATCATGACTTTGGTTCAAGGAATCAATGTGAGAGCAGCATTTCTCTCTGTTTTTAAAATTGTCCTTGTTATTGCTACAAAATTTAAAAAAAAAAAAAAAGACAGTAGTATCATGCCATGAAGTCAAATTATAGGACATCATTTCCTACATGTTAGTAATTGAAGAGAAAAAAAAATCCAGTCTTTGGTGAAAATTTTCAGTGCTTTTTAAAAACCAAAATAAGCAATACCTTTGTTCTTTCATGCACCAAACGCAACGTAGGATTGTTTTTAAGTTTACTATTTATTTATTTATTTATTTATTTATTTATTTATTTTTGGTCTTTTGGGACAGGGTCTCACTATGCAGTTTAGGCTGGCCTTGAGCTCACTTTTTTAGCCCAGGCTAGTCTCAAACTCACACTGATCCTCCTGCCTCAGCCTCCCAAGTGCGGGGATGACAGGCATGCACCACCACGCCCGGCCACTGCACTTGTCCTTTTGATAATGCCAATTTTAAGTAGAGTGAGCCAATATGTCACTGTTATTTAAATTTGCACCTTCCTGATAGTTAATGACATTGAATATTTTTCATATACTTGGCCATTTGCATGTTTTTTTATTCAGTATTTGTGTCCATTTTTAAATTGACTAGTTGGGGATTTTTGGTTGGACTGTTTGACCTGTTGCATATTCCATTTATCAACTCTTCTTCCTATGCAGAATTTTCCTCCTTCTTTATTCTCATTGCTTTATGTATTACGTAGTTCTTTTTAGTCCATTATAAAGCTGTTGTTTCATTTTTCTATATTGCCTGTGATTTTACATGGCTGTCCCAAAATCCCTTATTTTGGAAACAGTTTCTCATTTTCTTATACAGGTTTATATTTCAGGATTCTGCATTTAAGTCAATTCATGTTCAGTTAAATTTTTATATAGTAAGAAATAGAGCTCTAGTCTCATTCTTTTACAGGTGGTGCCCCAATTTTCCCAACACCACTTACTAAGTAGAATTTCATTACCCAGGAGCATTTGTCTATAATCATGTGTGTTTATTTCTGGGATGTATTTTATTCCCTTGATGTCTGATCTATTTTTATACAAATAGAATTCTACTCCACTTACTATAGTTTTGAAATTTATTTAGAAATTAGATAGTGTGGTATATCTGGCTTTGTTCTTTTGCTCAAGATAGTTTTGGCCACTTGAGAGAGAGATCATTTTGATTCCATACATTCCAAACTTGAGGACATTTTCCCTATTGCAGTGAAATATAACATTAGAAATTTGGTAAGTTTTGCATTAAATATAAAGACTTCTGTGGATAATATTGACAACAATGTTATCACATTCAATCCATACACACAACATGTGTATTATTTGTTTTTTCTTTAATCCTTTTCATCAGTGTTTTATAATTGTCATTATAGAGATCCTTCACTTCTTTAAATTTGTTTCTTTTTTATAGTTTTCGTAAGTAGGATTACTTTCTTAATGTCTTTTTTCACACACTTCAGTATTAGCATGTAGAAATGTAACTGACTTTTATATACATTACTTTTATATCTTATAGCTTAACTGAATTCATTCATTAAGTAGTAAATTAATTATAATTAATATAATTAATAAATTAATCATTTGTTAATCAGTTTTTTAGTAGAGTCTTTAGGATTTTCTAAAATCATAATCATGTCATCTGTAAAGAAGGATAACTGTCAAAGACCTAATCTGTGCAGTAGAAGAAAACTTTGTTCTGATTTTCAGTGTTGGGTTCGAACCAAAGGCCTTTGCACTGAGATACATCTCCAATTTTTTTTTTTTTTTTTTTTAGATAAAGTCACACTAAGTGACTAATTACAAGGCTAGACTTGAATTTACCATCTTTCTGCTTCAGCCTCCCAGTGTTCTGGGATTACAGGGGTACACTACCCACAACACCCAATTTCCAACCTCACTCTTAATCAGGCAGTTTATATCTAAATATACATTTGTCAATCGCTTCACAATTAACAAAAGTGGTTCTTTAATGAATGGCTGGCCATATATACTTTCATTGAATGAGACGGTGTTATTAAAGTATATAATTTTAATATATCAACTTTAATGTGTCAATCCCTGTTTTCTTCAACATTAATTTAGTCTTCTGTTAGTAAAAAAGCAAGGCAATATTCATCTTAAAACAACTGTGGTTTTCAGTGAAAGAACTGAGAGTCATAACCCAAAGCTAGTAAGTGAAAGTTATTTCCATCAATCCTCAAGTTAACTGCATCATCTTATTCTTGTTAATGAGAAAAGAAGACTTTAGCAAATGTCAACTTCCTTTCCCAACATGGTGAATATGAATCTAGTAGAATATAATTTAATCAATTTTAGTTTGCTACTTCAGAAATTCGCTTTTAGTGTAGCGAATTTCTACAGTAACAAAACTAGGTTTGTTTCCAGTTATAAGTTACAGAAAAATAGCACTATCTGTCTCTTCTTCCCTGCCTTTCTCCTTCACACACACACACACACACACACACACACACACACATAGGTCTGCACATATTATCATCAGTCTTTAGGGAACCATAATTTTTTGTTGTCTTTATTTTAGTCAATGATATCACTCACACACACACACACACACACACACACACACACACACATTTTTTTAAATTGGAATTCCACATTACTGAGATGATAGTGCCACCATGTGGCTACGTGCAGAAACTCATGTTTAATTTTTTTTTACTTATGAAATATTACAAATGTATTTGAAAAATACAGAAATAACATGACAAAACAAAACTTAGCCAAGACTTTATTTATAAAATCCTTCATTTGCTTTGTTTTTATAGCTTTGAAGCAGTTTTTTTTTTTCTTGTTTCAGAACCTTTGTTTGTTTATTCACTCATTTTTATGGCCAGCTCAGCCCGCCTAGAGAGCAGGGCTGGCGCAGCATGTGGTGCCGAGGATCGAACCGCGGTCCCTGAAGCCACCTAAGCTTTCCCAAGCAGGCGCTTTAGACCACTGAGCCATCCCACCGGGCCCCAGCAGTTTATTTTAATTAAAAATACAAAATACTTTCTGTTTGCATATAAAGTGGAGAGAGTACGTACTTGGATAAACATATATATCTACAAAGATATAGAGATGATGCAGGAATCCTGAGATGCGTCGGAGATGGGACAGTTCATCATATCTGCATCAGGTACTGAGTCATCAACCTCATTGTTTCTTGCCCACTAGCCCCCAGGAGAGAAAGCAGAAGGTCCCGTCACTGCAACACCAAGCATCATTATATACCGTCATCCAGAAATGCATACACCCTACAGAAACCCACGGCTACCCACTAACAAAATCTCTTGTGGAAAAGGAGAGCAGTACGTTGAGCTCCTGAGCTGGTTCAGTTCTCAGACTCACCTTGTCAGTGTGATGGTGCTCACAAATTAATTCTAATTTCTTTTTTAACTTAAATTGTCAAATTTCTTTTGTTTTCAAATAATTATCGTTTAACCTGTCCTATTCTGATGATAAATTGTCTGAGTTGGGTCCCCCAAGTTAACTTGCTTACTCACTTTCTCACTTTAGCTGCTAAAGCAGTCTGCTTACGCACACCCACACTTTGTTCTAGAGAATCATTTCTCTTCCCTTCCTGCTCTCAGGCTCGCTCTCTCTTATCACTCCACCATGGCCTACACACTTGCCGTTTATACTGGCAAAGAGCTGAGAGCTTCCGCCCCTTTCCTCTTTTCCTCCAAACCACATGCTTATGCTTTCCTTCACATGCTGGAAGAAGCCAGCCTCCCTGTCCACCATGGCCAGCCCGTGAACTTGCTGCCATGTGACATTTTCCCATTCCTTTTTCACCAGTCTATCTTCAGCTGAGTCCTCTCTTCATGGAAGCCATTTCTGGTCAGCAAACCCAATATGCCTCTACCTCTTTCTCCACCCCCATGCCTCATTGCTGCTTTCTACACACCTGCTACAAATTCATTGTTTTCCTTTTATCTAAAATTTCTGAATAAATGAAGAGCTCCAAGACAGCACAGGTCTCTTTGAGTTGCACAGTGACCTTCTTGTACTCTTAGACAGGTGTCAGGACATGGTGGACTTCCAATGTACAGTATGTCCACTGAGTCTTGCCTGTTCATCCCCCAACCAAGACCCATAGCCCATTGGTCTAAAAGGTCACCCTGCTACTAATTCTAACTAAACACCAAACCCTGGCAATTAGAACACTTCATCTCAAGGTAATGAAATTATGGTAAGCTACACAATCTTAGAATTCTAAATCTTATAATTTGAGATTCTAACATTCAAAAATCTGGATGCCTCTTAGAGTCAAAGGCATGCCACGGTTTATGTTTGCTGTGTATACTGTTTCTTAATAGAACATAAAGTATGCATGTAATTACAATATGTGGCATCTTAGAGTAAATGGGCTGCAAAACCATAGTAAGCAGCATCACCGATGATGATTGCAAAGAGCTAATATCACTTTCATCTTTGGTTAGGATTTGGCTCAACATCCTGGCTCTGTAATACACTAGGGTATGTGTGTATGTACCTCCACAGTTTTGTTCATTTCTGCTTAGTTTTGTTTTGTAGATATTTGGCAAGACTTGTTCAGTTAGCATTGCATTTGATACTCTGGTAACCATAGCAAACTATCAGGATGCCTTAGTTCTGTCTTCATATCTTTAGGTATTTCTTAGAATTTTGCGTTTAATTTTTTTTTTTAAGAATTTTTTTAATTTTTTTTTTTTCTTGTTTCAGAGCCTGTTTATTCACTCATTTTTATGGTCGGCTCAGCCCTCCCCGAGAGTAGGGCTGGCTCAGCATGTGGTGCCAGGGATCAAACCGCGGTCCCTGAAGCTTCCCAAGCTTTTCCAAGCAGGTGCTTTAGACCCCTGAGCCATCCCGCTGGGCTCCTGTTTAATCTTTTAATTTATGTTGTAACACATTTTTAAAAGAAAATGAGCCGGGCGTGCTGGCGCACGCCTGTAATCCCAGCACTCAGGAGGCTGAGGCACGAGGATCGGTGCGAGTTTGAGACCAGCCTGGGCTATGAAAGTGAGCTCAAGGCCAGCCTGAACTGCATACCAAGACCCTGTCTCAAAAAGACAAAAAAG
This sequence comes from Myocastor coypus, assembly GCA_004027025.1. NCBI lineage: Eukaryota > Metazoa > Chordata > Mammalia > Rodentia > Myocastoridae > Myocastor > Myocastor coypus. Next base: position 35,215 of record PVJA010012515.1, on the reverse strand, counting down.
AAAGAAAGAAAGAAAATGATCTTCCCTGTTATTTCTACTTTAACGTATACTTGTAAAATTGTGTTTTTGTTTTGTTAAGCAGAACGTATTTACTGAGGAAAACAAAGCTCCTGTCTGAGGGAGGGACAGGAGTGGGGCCTCAAGTGGGTGACCTCCAGGAAGCTGGCTCTTCTAGAGACTTTTATATAGGAAAACCATGTGGGGAGACAAGTCTAAGGTGAAAACCATGGGAACTCAATTAGGTGGGCACGCGGTGGGACAAAACTATGGTCAACCAATGAGGTAACCAGCAGCTCAGGTAAAATCAATTAAAGTTAATACCAAATAGGGAAGCAAGTCAATAGCAAGAAGGCTTGAATAAGAGCCAGGGTCTCTTCTCGTTGGGGGTTGGGTTAGTGACTCATTTGGGCTCTTTTAAGGTGATCGACACCTATTCAGAATATCAGTCCCTGATGCACATTCCTAGGGAAGTATGTGGCTACATTTGCTTTTGTTCTTATATTGAGGTCTAGTTCACAGCAGGGGTCTGTCTGCCTCTTGCAAAACTGTAAAGTAACCTTTGTCTTCCATCTTGTCTCCTTGAGGGCCTGAGTCTATCTGACTGCCTATAATATTTCTATCTAATTCAGCTGCTTACAACATTGCCCCCTCTGAAGAAGTAACCCAAACTGCCGTGAGGGAACCATGGTCAATTACTGCTCTGTCTTCTTCAGGCTAAAAGGGTCTTAGTTGTGAACTGCAGTCAGAGACACTATCCAGAGGTTCTATCTAAAGGCCCTTAATAGGCAACAGGCATTCTTCTCTTGGGTGGAGGTATAGCTTTGAGTCTAGAGGACACAACACCAAAGAAACAATCAGACATACATGGACCAAATAGTAAGATCAAGAGGATAATTATGACTACAGTCAAAAATGATATTTACCAAGTAGACAGTAATGACTTTAACAAAGATGACAAAGGTAGGGTCTGGGAAACTCAGCATTTTATATACCAATAACTTCACATCTAACATATTGAACAACTATTGAGGCATTAGCAGATGGATCTGGAAAGTAATAAACTTTTTTAAGTTTTTAATTGCAAAAAGACTAGCCAGAACATTTTGTAGGTCCATTAGCAGAGATCTCCTAAACATGGAGTTTAATCTCCTTATCTTCCATGGCCATTTGGGTATTATCTCAAATAAAATGGCCAACTCATTACTGGGCCACATGAATTGCTGGACCTATGGAAAACATTTAGTACTTTCTGGTTGGTAAATGGGGCCTCTGGCTGGGTAACTACTGACACGTCTGCATGAGCATCTCTTAAAAGTTTAACAGGCTTTCTTCTTATATTGGCAGTTAACATGGGTTCTCTCAGGCTGAGAGGCAAATACCCATGACCCCCTCAATCTGAAATGTGCTCTGACTCCATCATGAACACTTTCTTTTTCCCTCTCTAGCAACTTTGGACATTTTTTTGATTGAAATGTGTCTTTTCTCCATCTAGATCCAGGGAAGCACAACTTTTACCCATGTTTTGACTAGCCGTTATTCCTGCAGACTGCTAGTATCACCATTCTCATTTTCCATCTATAATTCCATCCTGTAGCTTTTTTACTAAGAAACACTTTAACTCAAATTTATTCTTGTAAGCTGTTCTAACTTCTGTATCTTGTACCACGTGGATCCACACCTCTGTCTCTGCATCTTTACATGTAGAGTCATATAATTCTGGTAAAGGGCCAGCTTATTATTTATTTATTAGTTTTTATACAAGAAACTTCTCTCATCATATTAATTTATTTTCAAGTGACAAATCATGATTATACGTATTTATTGGGTTTGATGACGAACTTTGCCGTGTACAGATTGCATAAGGTTTAAATCAAGCTAACAGATCCATATCCATCACCTCACCTACTTGCCATTACTTTTCTTGTGGAAAGAGAATTGAAAATATACTTTTAACAGCAATATTGAAACATACAGCACATAATTATCAATGTCACCATCCTATGCAGCAAATCAGGCTAAGGCCTCCAAGCTGATGTAAACTCTATTCTTATGGTTTATTGAAACTGTACTCTCTGGCCAACATCACTCTTTCCCTGTCTTCACAATCTTCATGATATTGCAGCCTCTGGTGATCACAATTCTGTTTTCTGCTTCTCAATTAAAATTTTTAAATTCCAACTGTGACAAATATCATTCATTCTTAGTTTTTATCTGAAGTTCTTCACATAGCATAATGTCTCTTGAGTTTGTCTCCATTGTCCTAAATGACAGAATTTTTCCTTTATAAAGGTTGAATATTATCTCTTCAGTATAACTGAGGCCCTTTTTCTATAACTACAGTGATTTAGTAGTAGGTTACTGGATCATCTTGTAGTTGTGCTTGCATTCTTTTTGGAGAATCCCCACAATTTTCACATTCAAATGAACAGTTATATATGATCCTCTCTTTTCAACATTCTTACCACCACTTATTATCTTTCCTAGTTTTCACAGCAGCCCCTGTGTCTCAGGAGAAGTGGTAGCTCAATGTGGCTTTAATTTCATGTTTCTGGGATGGTGAGTGATGGCATGTTTTCTTGTATCTATGGGTGATTTTTAGGTCTTGTTTGGAGAAATAGTGATTCTGTTCCTTTGGCTACTTTTTAATTAATTTATTTAGTTTCTGAGTGTTTCTAGTCACTATAATTGTATTATGCACTTGGATGTTTTTGGTCTTGGGGGGAATAGCAGTGCTCTGTAATCATTTTTAAGATTTCCTCACTGGCCTCAGAGATATATTCATCAATACATGACTACATGAATACCATTTGCATCCTGGATGATTCTTGGTCCATACCAAAGTCTCTCGGTTTAGTTATCAGTGTTGTCACTTCTTCCTCTCCTACTACTTTTAGGTATCCTAGCCTCTAACATTCATTGGCAGAAGAGGGCACAAAAGCATAGGCAAAATTCCTGCTCTAGTCCCAGGAGAAAACTAGATTCCTCATTCATTCTCAGATTGTTCACATGCACCGAGTACTAATAATGAATTTAACACTCAACAGAACATACCTAATACTAGCAAAAACTTAGAAAGAAGAAAGAAAGAAAGAAAGAAAAGAGGAAGAAAGAAAGAAAGAGAGAGAGAGAGAGAGAGAGAAAAAAAGAAAGAAAGAAAGAAAGAAAGAAAGAAAGAAAGAAAGAAAGAAAGAAAGAAAGAAAGAAAGAAAGAGCCTATTAAAATCTGTATTTTGGCCTGGGGAGATAGCTCAGTGGTCTAAAGCATCTGCTTAGGCAACTGAAGGGACCGTGGTTTAATCCCTGACATCACATGCTATGCCAGCCCCACCCTCAGGGCAGGTTGAGCCAGCCATAACATAAAAATAATAAAAATAAAAATAAAATAAATTCTGCATTTTACTTCTGAGAGTTGACTGATTTTATTTATGTTGCCACCAGAGAGCACCATGATATTTGTTAGTCTTTTTACCTAACTTCCACTGATCCTTAATTTGAAGCATGCTATCAAGTAAAAATAAAGACAAACAAAGCTGAGTTTGGAAAATTCTTTCATTTTATTTCAGATCTTTGATGAAAATGAAAAGGTGTTTCCATTTTGTTTTTAAAATGAGATAGGCAATCTTTCTAAAGTGTGTTTTTAATGCCATAATAATATAGTTGCAAAAGCGTTGCTTAAAATTAATCCAAAGGTTAATTTAAATGCTTAACCTCTAAGTTCCTATATCTATTTATTTTTGAATTTCATGAACTATTTATACTAATTAATTTAAATTTTGTTAATGTGAAAGAATTTGTATCCTATGTACAAATCCTGAGAATAATTGACATGTCTGCACATTGTCTGAGAATCATCCCATTCCTTTATGGACTAGACATTTATACCTACGTCTTCCTTGTACTATTTGCTAACACAATAAATAACATCTAAGGTTACTTTTAGCTACATTAATATGTTAATTATATATATACATATATTAATATGTCAAACAATAAATAGTGCTTAAGGTTATGATTGGATTCTATGACTTTATTTCATCATATTTAGAGTTACCAGCCAGAGAACATTGCTACAGTGGTAGAAATAACTAATGTAAAAGTAACTAATGTTGTCTACCCTGGGTTTATAATTTGACTCTGTAACTATATGCTTCTTCAGAATCCTGATGGTGTTTTAAAAACAAAGCAGATGTGGTTGGGCTTCTTGAAGAGGAGTTTCCTTTCCTTCGGTTGGTTCAGAAGCTGACATTTAGAAATGTGCCAGGATGATATCTTAAGAAACATTTCCATGGCCTTTGCTGCAGACCTACATTACTTCAGAGAGGTCACATGATGCCTCATGGGTTCCCCCAAATAAAGTAAGTCCCAACTCTGATCATGGATCCATGCATGAGCAAAAGTTGGTTCATGAAAACTAAAATAAATGAATAAATAGTTCTAATAGTGGGGACCCAGAGCCTTCTGTTGAGAGATGTCCCCAATAGAACACAATGAAAGGGTGGATTAGCCATGGACTAGAGGATAAAGTGCTACCAGGATGCTTGAGCACCACCTTGATAATCCAGGGCTTATTTTTGTGCTACCGGAAGAACGAAATTAATTGACGTGATAAACTGGAGAAAACAAATTTCCTCAATACAGAAATAGAAGTGAAAAGTCTTGTAATTTGAAGATTAGAGTATAAATTTATTCTTATCCTAACCAAAATTTGTATGGTTATAGTCAAAGTTTAGAAAATAAATTGAAGGACCACATCTTTGACACACTCGATAGTTTTCATCTTATGAATGTTTTCAATGAGCTGAAATATGCTAAATCAGGGTTTCTATCATTTAACATATAATTGGTATTCTATTTTCTGAGATTTTCTGAGACAGTCTCATGGTATTGTGTCTTCATTGTGTGAAGACTTCATTGTGTCTTCACAGACTTTGCATGTAGCTGAGTACAGTGCTTTCTAAATTTATTCTAAAGGCTTTGACTGAAAAAATATTTTATTGTACCTAAAAGAAAAAAATGCGGGAAGCTCAAAAGTTACTTTTAAAGAAGTAAAAAATAAGATAGTGGTTCTTGCAGGTTGGGAAGGGTATGAGAGAGAGAAGATTGGTAAGGGGATGGCTAATGAATAAAGTAAAGTAGTCAGGAAGGATGATGGATTCTGATGTTTGATGCCATGGTAGTCACCAATTCATTAAATATTTCAAAACAAATAATATAAATGATTTAGAATGGCTCTGTACAATTAAATATTTTGAAGCAACTGAGTAATGTTTTTTCAGAACTTTTAAGTGACCTAAAGAAATATATGAGATATAATTTTCAGTGAAAATACCTGAAGTGCTAAATATGGCAATTATTCTGATTTGATTATTACATACAGCATGGAAGTATATTAGTGTCATACTGTATCCTATAAATAAGCACAATTACTAAGTGCTAATAGACAAAAGGCTAAAAATTAAATTAGAAAAATTGCTTTATGTGACAAACATGAAGCACCTCTGAAGACACACAAAATGCTTCATTTCTAACTGTGAAATTATTTTTGAAATAAAGATGCTTTGAAAATACTCTGTATTACATCTTTTCTAGGGAAGAAACAGAAAATATAATATAAATAACCTATCTTCCTTACAGAAATTCTGCTAAATATTCAGTAGTTTGCTATGATTGAGCTCTTTTGTTTTCAAGATAAGGTAAGGAAAGATGTGAAGGGGCACCAGAAAACATAGATCATTTTTATGACAAAATATATGTAAACTAATTTAAAACAAGATGTAATTTAACAGTAATGTGAGTAACCATGATTATGTACATAATATGGTCATCATGATGTTTAGTTTCCTTTGGCATTTATACTTTAGAAAGCTTTAATTTGGAATTAAAAGTGGTCAGCGATGTACAATGTGTCTAAGGAAAGTCCCCTGGAGAGAAAATATTCTCTCAGGCTTCCACAGAGAGCAAAATGGTCAAGCAATAGCTGCGACTCATTCAGATGGCTGACACTGACCAAAGTTCTGCAAACCACAGTACATGGTTTCAGAGTAAATCCTGAGGAGACCTGACTGACCTTGTTAAATATAAAAGTTACATGTTTTTGTAATACAGGTGTTGCTTTATCTTGGTCTTAATCATCCATCAGAAAGATCTAAACATGAGGTAAAAAAGGAAAAACATTGGTAGGCTGAGTGGTAAAAGGTTCAAGTCAACAGCCTCTGATAATGCCAGATGAGCTGAGAATACACTACTCTTATGGACTATTGGACTATATATACATTACTTTCTCTTTGTGCAATGAAAAAAAAACTTCTGTACTAATGATATTAGTAAACAAGAAATTAAACGTTACCTATGATTTAATGAAAATTAAATAAAACTTATCAGTATTTGTGGGATGCAGTGAAAACAGTTCTTAGAGGGAAATTTATAGTTCTGAACACACACATTAAGAAATCAGAATGGGAACAAATAAATACTCTAATTCTTCTCATCAATCATCTAGAAAAATAAGAGTAAGTCAAACCCAATGCCTAAAGACAGGAGGAAATTATAATTAATTCAATCAAGACAAAGGAAACAACACAAAGAATTAAGAAATCAAAAAGCTGGTTCTTTGAAAAATAAGTTGATAAGACCATAGCTAACCTCATCAAAGAGGAAAGAAAAACTCAAATTCAAACAATAAGGAATGAAAAGGGCAAAATTACCACAGACCTAGTGGAGATTTAGAAGATCATGAGGAGCTACTTTGAGCATCTTCACTCTCAAAGAACACAGATCAAATGGACAGATTCCTAAAAAGGAACAATTTGCCAAAACTGAATCAAGAAATTATAAAAACTCTCAACAACCCAATAATAGCTAATAAAATGCAAAATGTAATAAAAAATATACCAACAAAGAAAAGCTCAGGTCTTGATGGATTTACAGCTGAGTTCTCCAAGAAATTTACAAAAGATATAATCCCAATAATTCTCAAACTCTTCAATGAAATTGAAAAGGAAACAATCATCCCCAAATCTTCACTGGAGGCAATATTATACTAATAACAAAACCAGACAAACTACAAAAGAGAACTGTAGGCCAATCTATCCTGAACATAGATGCAAAAATCCTCAAAGAACTCCTCACAAATAGAATACTGCAAATCCCTGAGAAGATTATACAGCATGACCAGGTAGGACTACTGCAAGAGAAGTGAAGATGTTCAACATATTCAAATCTATAAATGTTATACAGTACAGCAATAGAGCCAAATCAAAAAACAATATGATCACCTTAATTGATGCCCAAAAGGCTTTTGACAAAGTCCAACACTCATTCATATTCTAAAGTACTACAGCAAATTTGAGTAGATGGCCTCTACTCCAATTTCATAAAATCCATCTATGACAACTCAAAGTTAAACATAATACTAAATGGGGGAAAATGATGTCTTTTACTCTCAGATGTGGTACAAGACAAGGATAACCTGTATCACCACTCCTATTCAATATAGTTCTGGAATTATTAGCTAGAGCCATTAGATAAGAGAGATAAATGAAAGTAATAAGAATAGGTAAAGAAGAAGTTAAACTATTATTATTTGCAGATGATATGGTATTCTACTTGGAAGACACAAAAATCTCCACCAAGAAACTACTAGAATTAACATGTCAATTCAGTAGCCTAGCAGGATTTAAAGTCAATATCCAAAAGTCAATAACATTGCTCTACATAGATAATAAGCACCCACAGAGCGAAAATAATGTAACAATAACTTTTAAAATAGCACCATGATTAATGAAATACTTAGGAATTAATATAACTTAAATAAAAGATCTATTCAATGAAAACTACAGTATTCCAAAGAAACAGATTGCAGAGGAATTCAGATAATGAAAATATTCCTTGCTCCTGGATAGGAAGAACCAATATTGTGAAGATGACCATACTCCCAAAACTATTGCATGGATTTAATGCTGTCTTTATCAAAATATCATCAACATACCTCACATACTTAGAGAAATAATTCTTAAAATGTATTTGGAACTAGAAAAGGCCTAGAATAACAAAGACAATTCTGGGAAACAAAGATAAAGCAGTAGGCATTACAATTGCTGACCTAAAGTTATACTACAAAGCCACAGTGATAAAATCAGCATTGTATTGGCGAAAAATAGACCTGAGGATCAGTAGAATATACTGGAAGATGTAGAAGCAAATACAAACACACTCAGCCACCTTATATTCAATAAAGGCATCAAACCTGTGCTTTGGAAGAAAGATAGCCTCTTTCACAAGTGGTGCTGTTAAAATGGCTCCTTACATGCTGAAAACTAAAACTTGACCCAGGTTTATCACTATGCACCCAACTAAATTTAAAATGGATTAAAGATCTAAATATTAAAACAGAAACACTAAATCTCCTGAAAGAGAAAGTAGGAGAAATTCTTGAAGCCATCAGGGTAGGCGAGTTGTTTACAGACAAAAATCAAGAGGAATGTGTAACACTTAAAAGAATTAACAACTGGGACCTCTTCTTGCTGAGAAACTTGTGCATGTCAAAAGAAATTACCAACAGAGTGAAAAGACAAACCATAAATTTCAAAAAAAATTTTAACTAATAAGTATTCAGACACAGGTCTTCTATCTAAAATTTATAAAGAAATAAAAAATATGAGCCCCAAAATTTAAAGATCCAATCCAGAAATGGGCATCTGAGACGAACACACACTCCTCAGAGAAAGAAATACCAGAAGCTAATAAATACCTGAAAAACTGCTCCACATCACTAGCTATCCAAAAAATGCAAACTAAAACAACACTGAGATACCATCTCATCCCAGAAAAAAATGGCTATAATAAAGAAATCAAACAACAATAAATGTTGGATAGGCTGTGAGAAAAAGTAACTCTACTGTTGGTCGGAATGCAGACTGGTGTAAACATTGTGGAAATCAGTGTAGAAATTCTTTTAAAAACTGGGCCTGGAAATCCCATTCAATGCAACTACTCCTCTACTGGAAATTTCCCCCAAAGAACTGAAAACATCATATCATACTGCTGTTTGTCCACCTATGTTTGTAGCCACACAATTTGTGATAGCTAAATCTTGGAAACCACCAAAATGCCTGTTATCTGAGAATGGATGAAAATGATGTGGTGTTTTTATACAATGGAGTATTACTCAGCTATAAAAAATGATAAACTTGAAGCCTTCATATATGAGTGAATATATCTTGAACATATACTCACAAGTCAAACAAAATAGGCCTACATGTGTAAATATCATACAGTCTCTCTAGTGTCAGGACTCAAAAGAAATAAAAATGGGAAGGCATAACACAGCTATGCCTTGGAAAACAAGAACTTAAAGATTACACAACAGAGAGACAGCGAGCAGAAAAGATAGGAAGCATGCCAGGAGCAAAACTGTGCACTTATGTACACAGTATGATTAAGACATTTGTTATGGTTTATGTCTAGTTGTCCCCCCAAAGCCTCATGGAGTCATTGGACAGGGACTTCTAGAGTTTGAGACTTGATCCATGATCCCTGGGATTATGGGTTTTAGTATTGGTGGGATTATGGGTGGAAGTACTTCTGGGATTATGGGTGTAGCCTAGGGTGGGAGCTAAGGTGGAGAGCCTGAATGTAATATAAAGAGAAACAGAGAGACAGACTGGAGCTCTAGCTGTTGCTGCTGCTCTGCTGCCCTGATTGACTGGCTGCCTCTGCTGCCATTTTGCTGCTGTTCTGCCTCCATGAACTGGATGCTCTTCACCCTGCTCCACTCAGCCTTGGGCTAGCCGAATATGGACTGAAACCTCTACGAACTGTGAGCTAAATAAACCTTTCTTTCCTTCATTTTGAGTGTTGGGTATTTGTCTCGGCAACGAGCAAAGAGTAACTAAGACAACAATGGACCTGAGAATCTCCAACAGGATTTTGAAACTAGCAGTAAATTAGTAGAATTCTCACCCTAACTATATATGTTAATATCTATGAAGTCAGCCACTACACTGAGGATAGCAATGTGTAATATTAAAACCATGCTTGGAATGCCTGGCATTCTGGTCTTCTAAATGTGCACTGCTTTTAATGTCATATCAATTATGGCTATATCCTCTCTCAAGTAATTGTTTTAAAATGGTAATAAAGGAGATAAAGAGACAAGAAAAAAATATCATAGCATTGACCTGCTACTACTTTGTATATGCATAGATATAAAAATGTGTATTTTTATCACATTTATAGGAATTTATTAGGATATCAATGTTTGATGGAAAATACGAATTCCATCTTAAGTCTAAGGCATTTGATATTCAGAAAGACAGTGATGTTTAGCTCAAGTGCCTATGTTATATGGTAATAATATCACTAAGCTTCTCTTCTGGAGGATTAGTGTCTTAGTTTGGACAGATACCCGACACTCACAATGAAGGATGGAAAGGTTTATTTAGTGCACAGTTACTGGAGGTTTCAATCCATACTTTCCCGGCTCCAAGGCTGAGTGGCACATGACAGAGAGTAGCAATTCATGGCAGCAGAACAGCAACAATGGTGACAGAGGCAACAGAATAACCAGGGGAGCAACAGCGCTCGTCTGTCTCTCTGTCTCTCCTTATACTACATTCAGGCTCTCTGCCTCAGCCTATCCACCTTAGGCTACACCCAGAAATCCTGAGAAGTAATCCCATCAGCACTAAAACAGACAATCCCAGGGATCATGGGGCAAGTCTCAAACTCTAGAAATCCCCCACCCACAATTCCATGAGGCTTTAGGAGGACAACTGGACATAAATTGTAACAGTTAGTAACTTTGGTTTGCAGACCAAAAATTAGCGAAAAAGAAGAGCTACAAGGATTGCCAGTATTTTGGCTCTAGCTCTTCCAAGTAAGTAAGGACTCACAACATAAGAGAGCCTGTTCTGTAACATCCTGTAACTCAGTGGTGTGCCAAATTTTCTGTTCAAAGAGATTAGGGGGTCACAGAGACCCTGTGACCCTGTGACAGGCCTAAGGAGAGTCACCTAAAAAGAAAACATTCTCTCAGGATTTCACCAAGTACAAACTGGTCAAGCAATGGCCATGACTCATCCAGATGGCTGACACTGACAAAAGTTCTACAAAACCCTGTACATGGTTTCGAGGTAAATCCTCAGGGGACTTGACTGGCCTTGTCAGACACAAAAGTTACATGTTTTGTTGTAGCTCTTGCTTTAGCTGTGTCTTAATCACCCAGCAGAAAAGTTTAACTGTGAGGTATAAAAAGCAAAGCCAAATTAATATGGTGAGCTGTAGAGGGCTTAAATCAACAGCTTTCGACATTTCCAGTTTTGCTGATAACCCACTACGATTACAGACTATTGGACTATATACACAGCTACTTTCTCTTAGTTCAGTGGGAAGAAAGATTTGTACTAATAGTGCTTAGAAAACTTATCATGTCTGTATCTTGTACTCTGAACAAATACTATGAAGATAACAAAATGCATGGTATTTATTGTGGCTGTCCTACTAATGCGTTTTGAAACTATCTCGTTATTATTTCTCATTAAAATTGATAAAATTAAAGAAAAAATTAAAATAGCAACTCAAAGAATAGACAAATAGGAAAAATCTATGAAAGCTGTCATTAGCAAGAGAAAGATGACATGAAGCTTTACCGCAGAATATTGGGTGAAGGAATTGATTCACATTTGTGAGGTTCACTGATTACCCACAAAGGCACTAAAGTAATTCAATGAGGAAAGAAGAGACTTTTCATAGATTTCTGACCTCCATAAGGGAGAAAGCAAAATTTCACTCAAGTTTTCCATACTGACCTAATTCACTGATTGATTGATTGATTGATTGACTGATTGATTGATTTTAGATAGGGTCTTGCTAAGTCATTGATTTGCCCATGATGAGCTCAATCTTGCTGTCCTTCTGCCTCAGTCTCCCAGGATGTTAGAATTAGAGATGTCCAGCACCATGCTTAGGTAGTGTAACTTTTTAAAAATATATATTAATACAGATTTCCTGTGACCAAATTTCTTTGACATAAGATATAAGCCAATAAAAAATAAAGAATAATACACTGAATTAAATAAAAACTTCTATTAATCAAGATATTGATGAGAAAATTAATAGAAAATCTAAAATGAAACATGAATAAATGCCAAATATGTATCTCACAAAGTATTTGCATCTGTAATATACAAATGATATTTAGAACTCAATAAAAAGTAAGCTAAAATGTCCAATTTAAAACAGTTGAGATAAAAATATTTTTCAAAGTAGACTATATACATTCCAGTAATGCATGAAAAAGTGTTTGTTCTTCTTTTCTGATTTGGAAGAATGAAAATGAGCTCACTTTATATTTTTTTTTCTCCAGAAGAGAGAAAACTAAAAACTCAAATATCACTATATGTTGGCTAGTACAAACAGCAGAAAGAAATCTCGTACACAGAGATTTGTTATATGTAAATATATATATATATATATATATATATATATATATATATATATATTACTAGTTATTATATAAAACCAATGCAGGTAGTTTGAAAACATTTTTTTGAAATTATTTATAAGATCTACATTCTAAGCTATATATTTACTTTTGACCCAACAGCTCTACTCCACACTAAGCAAGAAATTATATTCACAAAATCTATGCAAGAATAACTGTAGGGGTACACACCACCGCCCCCACCCCGCCTCACGTTCCTCTCTCAGACAAGAGCTTTCTTTTCCCAATAAATCTATATTGCTCATAAAAAAGAATAACTTTAAATTTCAGGTTTTAAGTTTTTATGTATTTTTATGCATTTACAGGATTTGAACAGTCTCAGTATGCAGATGAGACGCTTAGTGATCTCCCCGTTTTCACCCCCCAAGCGCTGGGATCACAGGTGTGGACCACTGTGTCCAGTCTCACTCAAGGTTTTAGTGTGTCCAGGGGGCTGGCCGGTATGGAAAGCCAGGGAACAAGCTTGGTCCCTGTACTCTGCCTACGCAAGCATTTTAGTCCACTGAACTATCTGGTTGTTCATACAAGAATATCTTTGGAAGCTTTATAATAAATGCAACATCTATGGTCAGCATATTGGGTGAGTAAAATATAGTATATTTCTAGAATCCGTGCAACACTGGAGAAAATGTATTGATACGTGCCATAACAAAATTGAAAGAAACGTTTTATTCTATTTATCTGAAATTCAAACATAGAAGCAACTAATCTATGGTGAATAAAATACAAAAAGTAATTGCCTTTCAAGAGAAGGAATTAATTAAGGAGAGGCACAGAGTCTTGAGTGGGAGACATTTTCTGTATTGGATAAGATACATTTAAACATATTTGGTCTTTCAGATATGAAAAACTCAACATGTAAAGAGCAAAATGAAGGCTAGTTACTAGAAGCAAGGAGATCTTCAAACAAGAGATGGAAGTGAGAGGGGAGTAAGAAAAAAGGAATTTAGAAAGGAAAGAATAGAACAACAACAACAATTTTTTTCAAATGGGAAAGGAATAAGAGTTAGAGTGAGCCAAGAGGGATGATTGTGGTTAGAAAACCCATGAATGGTTATTAAACATAGTGGATACATGTTTGATGCACAACAAGATATTAACATTATCACAAAGTATCTCCCTATAAGCTAATACTATTTGCTAAGGCAAAATAGTAACTGTACAGTAGAGAGAGATGTTTCACCAAAGCCTAATCACACTGGTTCAATCCAACATGGCAGATTTCTTGGCTGATACACTAATAAAAACAGAACATCACTGTTGCAGTGTCCTTACCATAAGAATCAAAACAGACTTTTAGTTTTCAAAAAAGCATAGGTCAAGAAAGGAAAGGAAAATGTCCAAAGAACTACATTAGTTCCAGAAAGGTGAGACGATATGGTGCCTCAATGCAATGTCTGACCTTGGAAAAGGTCCTAGGCAAACAACATAATAGCTACAGATAACAACAGAGAGTAGTGAGATTTGAAATATGATGTCCCAATGAAATGTTCTGATTTTTAGGAGTAAATTTACTATGTAAGGCACACCCCAATTCTTGAGAATTACACATGAAAGAATTTGATGATAAAAGAGACACAGTATTTCACCTGATTCCATGATGGTTCAGGAAATAATTATATTATATTGCCTTTGTATTATCTATTTTCTACAGGCAGATTAATATATATAAAGAATAGTGAAGTAATTACTATATATATATATATATATATATATACATATATATTAACACTATTCTTGAAATGCTTTATATGTGAAATTATATGAAATTTAAAATAACGAAGGACTCGGGAGATAGCTCAATATAATAAGCACTTGCCTCACAAGCACAAGGTTCTGAGTTCAACCTCTGATACTGCAAATAAATAAATAAATAAATAAATAAATAAATAACCCAAATATACATATGCACAGATAATAAATTTTAAAATGTGTCAAAATTATTTACTGCACAGTAAGATTTCCCAAGTCTGTATAGGTAAGGAAACTGAATTATATTTATCATGGATAGAGGTGTCCAGTCAAGGATAGAAGAAACTGTTTATTCTCAGAAATTACATTCATAGAGAAAAATATTTTTTAAAAAATTTTAGAGAGGGAGATGGAAGTATAGCTCAGTGATAGAACACTATCTCTGAGTATTGCCCCAATGGAGGTAGATAATGATTACATGGAAAATATTATCACTTTCCTACTTAAAATAATGATCTATTAAGCAAAGTTCTCTGCATGGTAAAATGGATTTTGTACATACTAACATTACATATTTTCATTAAAAGCCTGCAAAACTACTATATATATATAGGTAGTAAAGACATGAAAGAATTTATCTTTTATTGTATTTGGTAAAATTATAGGAATGAGAATTGGAAAATAAAATTGCCATTTTTTGGTCAATTTTTGATAGAAGAAAGCCCTTTATATTCACCCCATGGCTATAAAAGTCCTGGCAGGTTTTCAGGAAAATGACTCAAGAATTCACAATTGCAACTTTCTGACATATATATTTTTCCTATTATAGAAAGTTTCTGTCATAAATCACTGATTTGTATTCTGCTCTGAGTGATAGGATGGCTTTGGCAGGCTGAAGACTATAAGATGATAGATCATGAAACATTGACTCTGGGAAGGACAAGTGCGGGAGAATAGTGCACTACACATTTGTGGCTCAGTACTAAACCAAAGCTGGAGGAAATCAGGCTGCAGCTCAGTCAGACCCAGTGAAATCCCTACTCTCTTTAAATAACTAGATCTGGCAATCTGACAAGAACTTTGTTATTAACAATACATACTATGACAACAATTGTTAATCTTCTATTCCTGTTTGAAATTCTGTGCCATTTGTATTGTCTTGTATTATTTTTTTTTTTCATTTTTGAGACAGGGTCTCACTATGCAGTTGAGGCTGGTCCTGAGCTCACTTTTGTAGTCCAGGCTGGTCTCGAACTTGCACCGATCCTCCTGCCTCAGCCTCCCAAGTGCTGGGATTACAGGTGTGTGCCACCACGCCCGGCTTGTCTTGTATTTTTTTTCTTCTGTCTTTGTTATTTGTTTGTTTGTTTTCCCCTTTAAAAAGAATTTAAAAGTAAGAGACAGCAACATTCCATGATCATGTGAGTCAGATAAGACAGACAAATGTGCATGCTTGGTTTGCTTAATTTTTAAATATGTTATACCTCCTCAAGGCAAGAGAAAGGAAGCAATAGATGGACGTCATCACATGAACCCAAAACACCTTTTCACTCATTTCTCATAACAATCTGAAGACATATAAATTGTAATATTGTTATTATAAATTTGACAGCAGATTCAAAGAAGCCATATATATTACTAAGCCTTCAAGGTCACTGGGGGATGGAGCTCAGATCCTAAACTACATGCTATTACTAACCAAAGCCAGGATTCAATCCTTATACCACATTGTGTCTTCCAGGGGACCAAGTAAGACTCAACAGACAGTTAAGGATTTATTGACACAGCTTCTGTCTTCCTTTTGTTCTGAGGTGTTCTCTCTGCCAAGCAGCCACCATGCTGTACAGGTGAGAACACCACATCATCCTTCTGAGGACACAAGGCAAGCCCACAAGCCAGGGAAGGTGCTCAAATCCCTGGATGCTACCTACCTTAGGCAGTGGGCAGTAGGCCGCAGACCCTCGCCGTTAGTGTCTTATCCTGAACTGATTCTTCTTGGAATGCTCTGGGCCTGGTGAGCAGGGTAAATGAAATGAAAATTTAACCTCACCTTAGACAAGATCCTCCCCCTCTAATAAAAACAGAATTATGAGATTAGAGGCAATATTTAGAAATAAGAAAGGCAAAGCAGACATACAGAAAGATTATCGCTCTGTAATATAGAAAAGAGCCTCCAAACAAAGAGATGTTGGCCAGGTTTCACCAAGAATTAGTCAAAAAAGACAGAGACTACAGTACTGTGTTATAAATTTCAGGACCATGGTATTAGACACTCTGTTAGGCAACAAGAAGCGTTCCTTTGTCTTGTTTCAAACCCGGTGAAACTGCCTTCCAATGAACTGATTCCTCTTTCCCTCTAGCTATATGATGGTCTAACAATGTCTGAATTTCCAAGAAATATGACAAAGTCTGTCCCATGATAAATTACTGAACTCTTTATGCAACTTAGGAATACTTTAATTTTTTACAAAGTAAAATTTACATTTATGTACAAGAATATACATTTCCTAAATTTTACAAAAATTTAGTTGTTCAAGCAGACAAAGTGAAATTTTAAGTCATGGTTTTACTATTGCTTCAGATGGAATCTCTGTTCCTTCAATAATAATAACAACAATCATAGGTGCAAAATAAGCACATAAGAATACTTTTATGCATTATTTTCAGTAGATTTTTGAAATTTATATAAAACATAAAACCTAATGAATATTTATTTCTATGTGAAAATTAATCTTAGCTTATACATGTATTGAATACTGCAAGATTTTAAGTAGGATTTGTCTTCATAAAAGCAGGATGTTTGAATTCAGAAGAATATACTCTGGATAGATAAAAAAAACCATTTCTTTTTTATATTTATTTTTTATTTATTAAGAGCACAATATTTATTAAGAGAAAGAAAGCTTCTGTCTGAGAGAAAAGACAGAAGGAGGACCCAAGCAAGTTTCCCCCGAAAAACCATTTCTATCCTAGAAAAAAAAGTAACTTCCCTTAGAAATCAGGATATGTGTGCTAGATTTCTAGACTTTCATGTTATGTAGACTTATCTCTTAGCAGCTGAAAAAGCTAATTTGAGAAGAGCCTTGCAAGAAGGTCACCTGACCTGCTGCCCACTCTCCTGTCCCTTCCTGTTGGAAATCTATGCCCAGGGGTACCAGTGCTGCCCTCTTTGGTGACAGTGGTAAACAGCATCCCCTTTGTGTTTTAGGTCTCATAGTGTCCGTGAACATTATTTGATTACACAGTAAAAATGTCTGAAGATAATTCTCATAAGCCATAAGGGCTTATGAGAAACGCACAGCACATCTGGTATATATTATTGTCTTCTGTGGAAAGCTTATGACTCCTTTCATATTCCTGGAGTCTTTTTCTGCATTCTGTGCTTTGCCTCCCTATCCAATTTAGATTTCCAGATGTTATGAAAAAGAAACCATATCCATATGACAATAATGATTCCCTTAGCTTGTTACTTACAAAATATTTCTACCTGTTACTGTAAAATACCAGAATCAATCACAAATTTATTGTTACTACTGTTGTGTAAATAAAAGTACAGTTAATTTTATTTCATAAGTAAGGATTGTAATGGCATACCCTAAAAACTAGAGAATATTACTAGAAAGAGCATGCTTATAAAGCTTGGGCAAAATCATTAAGCTTCAAGTTGACCACATTTCTGGGCTTGCTCTTGCTTGAGTTTCTGTAACTGAGTCAACTCCTCACTTCCTAGGTGCACTCAGTGAGTCTGCCATTATCCTGCTCTGTCCACAGACCAGTATAGATTTGGGCAAACACATGCATGTACACTCTGTTCCTGTGTGACAGTGGTCACAGACTAGTAGCTTGAAACATCATAAACTTAGTGTCATATGATTTCTATGGTTCAGGAATTAGTGTTCTGGTTGGCTGAATTCCCTTCTCAACATCTCAGAAGGTGGAAAATGAAAAGGGGTCTAAGGCTACATGATGGTTGGAAACCAAGTCCTCTGGTTTCAGGTCAAAGGAAGCCACTGTTTCTCTGTGGCAGTTTGACTGCTGCTGAGCTGATGGCTCTGCTCCAAGATCCTTAGGACACACTTAGGATCCTCTCACAAAACATGTACTTTATTTATTTATTTATTTATTTATTTATTTATTTATTTATCTATCTATCTATCTATCTATCTATCTATCTATCTATCTATCTATCTATCTATTTAAAGAGTAGGAAAATTTATTGGAGAAAAGGAATGGGAACTAAGAATGGGGAATAAGAATAGCTCCCTCTCAATGATAGCCCAAAAATATTTGTCACTATACAATGTCTCTAATAAGGACACACTTGACTTGAGCATGCTCACCAAGAAAAATTTTTCCTTTGAATTGAATTTTTAGAAATGGTACAAATTTAGAAGACCAAGATGACAGGTATTTCAAGCATAGCTTTTGTATTACACATTGTTGTCCTTAATGTAGTTGCTTAGATCACAGTTATCTGAACACAGAGTTAGTCAATGTAAGAATCCTACACATTGCTATTTTCATAAAACTGATGGAAATTGCTATTACAATCACCTCATGCATCTTGCATGCAAGCAGGCATGCTTTTGTCCCTAGTATTTTGTGTATCTTTTTTCCTTTCTCTCCCCTTCGTTGTTTAATCCTTATGTTTGATTTCTTTCTGTTTGATTGTATTTCTTATACTTTTCAGGTTTTATTTCTTCTGGGTTCTTACACTAAGGAGAAAATACAATATTTACACATGTAGGTCTGGTTTATTCCACTTATTAATATAGCCTGAAGTTGCACCCACTTACCTACAAAGGCTTCTAGTTTTTCTTTATAACTAAGTAATACTCCATTGTATAAAATTAGTACAATTTTTTCATGTATTCCTCAGGTGATGTGCATTTTTGTTGTTTCCAAGATTTGGCTATCACAAATTGTGCTGCTGTAAACATAGTTGCACATATATCAATATGATATGTTTTCAGTTCTTTTGGAAAAACTCCGCAAAGGAGGACAGCTGAACTGAAAGGGTTTCCAATCCTACTTTTTGAAGAGTCTCCATACTGATTTCCATAATGGTTGCATCAGTCTACATTCCCACCAGCAGTGGAGAGGGTTCGTTTTTGCACACAGTCTCTCTTCCATTTGCTGTTAGTTGATTTCATCATGATAGCCGTTCATTCTAGGGTAAGATGGTGTTCAATGTTTCATTTGCATTTCTCAAATGGCCAGTGATGTGGAGCATTTTTTAAGGCATTTATTTTCCTCTTGAATTTCTTCCTCTCAGAAGTTTGTACTCGTCTCAGATGCTCCTTTTTTTGATTGGGTCTTTAAATTCGAGTCCTAATTATTTTTAGATCTTTATATATTCTAGAAAGAAAACCTTTGTCTTAGTGATTATTGGTTAAGATTTTTCCAAATCTGCGTCTTGTCTTCACTCTGTTGGCAATTTCTTTTTATGTGCAGAAACTTATCAATAAAAGTTGTTAATTCATTCAAGTATTTCCCATGCAGTTTGATTTTTGTTCATGAACTGTTTGCCTATCCCTGTATCTTCAATATTTACACCTAGTTTCTAGTCCAGTTGATTTAGTGTATCTATTTTAATATTTAGGTTTTTAATAGATTTTGACTTTAGTTTAGTGGGTGGTGATAGGCCAATGTCTAGTTTTAGTTTTGGGCATGTAGAGAGCCAGTTTTTCTAGCACCGTTTATCAAAGAGGCTATCTTTTTTCCACTGAACATATTTGGGCCCTTTGTCAAAAATAAGATGACTGACTGTGTTTGTAATTGGATCTGAATCTTCTAATCTGTTCAATTGGTCCTTAGGTCTATTTTTTTTTTTTTTTTTTTTTTTTTTTTTTTTTTTTTTTTTTTTTTTTTTTTTTTTTTTTTTTTTTTTTACTGTACCATGTTAATTTATTCACAGTAGCTTTGTACTATAATTTCAAGTCAGGGATTGTGATGCCTGCTGCCTTGCCTACTTACCTTTTTTTGTCCAGGATTGCCTTTCCTGTTCAAATCTTTTCTGGTTTCAAATATATTTTAGGAATGATTTCTCTAGATCTGTGAGGTATATTGCTGGTATTTTGACAGAAAATTGTGTTAAATCTATACAACAATTTTGAGAGTATGGACATTTTCACAATGGAGTGAAGAATATATTTCCTTTTTCTAAAATGATCTTTATTTCTTTTTTCATGGAATACATCGTTTGTTTTATTCATTATATATTTCATTTTGGGGGGGTGCTATTTTAATGGCTATTGTTTCTCTAATTTCTCTCTCAGTGAATTTGTTATTTGTGTAGAGAAATGATCTTGATTATAGTGTATTGCTTTTGAACATACTATGCTAGTGAAATTTATTAATTCTAGCAGTTTCTTGGTCTTCCAAAAACAGTGTTATGTCATCTACAAATAAATGATAGTTTAACCTCTTCTTTATCTATTCCTATTCCTTTTATCTCTCTTATTTAATAGTTCTAGCTATTTGCTCCAGAACTACATTGAGTAGGGGTGGAAATAGAGGACATCCTTGTCTTGTGGCTGACCTCAGAGTAAAACATTTCAGATTTTCCCCACTTAGAATTATTTTGGCTCTTGGATTGTCACAGATGGCTTTTACCAGATTGAGATAGAGGCCATATAATCCAGTTTTCTGGAAGGCCTTGATCATTAATGAGAGTTGAACTTTGTCAAAAACCTTTTCTGCATCAATTGAGATAATCATGTGGTTTTGGACTTGGCTCTATCGATATAGTGCAATATATTTATAGATCTGCATATGTTGAACCATCCTTGAGTCTGGAGTGAATACTATCTGTTTATGGTGCATAATCTTCTTGATTTTCCATAATCTATTTGCAAGAATTTTATTATGGACTTTTGTGTCTATGTTGGTGAGGGAGACTGGCCTGTAATTCTATTTTTTAGTTGCATCTTTCCGTTGTTTTGGTATCAGTAAATCCTTGTCTCCAATAATGATTTGGGGAGCATTGCTTCTTTTTCAATTTCATTGAAATGTTGGAGTATTGGCATTATATCTTCTATAAATTTCTTGTAGAGTTCAGTGGTGAATAGCTTAGGACCTAGGCTTTTCTTCGTCACTAAATTTTTTTTATTACATTTTCAGTTTTACAGGCTGATATTGGTTTATTGAGAGTTCATGTATCCACTTGATTCAGTTTTGGGAATTTGTTCCTATCTAGGAATCTGTACATTTCTTCTGTGTCTTCAGTTCTGTGAAAGTAAAGATTCTCAAAATAGCTACTGATGATCTTCTGAATTTCCACTGGATCTGTAGTAATTTCAACCACTTTATTCTTTGTTGCTTGAATATGAGTTTTTTTTTTCTTTCCTGTTTTTGATGAGGCTGTCTAGGTGCTTAACAATTTTATTAAATCTTTCAAAGAACCAGCTTTTGTTTTGATAATTCTCTACATTGTTTTCTTTGTCTCAATTACACTAATTTCCGTTCTAATCTTTATGATTTAGTCTCATCTTTGGGCCTTGGGCTTGGTTTGCTTTTCTTTTTCTATACACTTCAGGTGCAACACTAGGGTATTTATTTGTTTCCATTCTGTTTTCCCAATATGTGAGTTCATAACTATAAATTTCCCTCTAAAAATTTCTTTCATTTCATCCCACAAATTCTGTGATTTGTATTTGAATTGTCATTAGAATGTAGATATGTTTAATTTTTTGCTTAATTTTATCTGTAACCTCTTGATTGCTGAGGAGGCTGTTGTTTAATTTCCATGTATTTCTGGGATTTTTGTGATTTCTTTTGTCATGTATTTCCAGTTTCATTGCACTATGCTCAGGTAATATGCGCGGGATTATTTCTGTTTTCTTGCATATACTTAAGCATGACTCACAGAATATGTGATCTATGTTAGAAAATTTACCATGTGCAGTTGCACAGAATGTGAATTCAGATGTAGTGGGTTGGAACACTTTGTATATGTCCACTAAGTCCATTCATTCAAAGGTCCGGTTTAGTTCTTCTAAGTCTTTGCTAGTTCTTTATCTGTTTGACCTATCTTTTTTAGATAAGGGACTGTTAATGTCTCCTGTTAAGTTTGTCATATTGGATATTACATTTTTCATGTCCATTAATATTTCTCTTATATAGCTGGGTACTCCCATGTTTGGTGCATACATATTTATGCATGTTACCTCTTCCTCTTATACCTTTCCTCTAATCAGTATGCAGTGACTTTCTTTATTTTGATTAATCATTCTTGGTTTGAAGTTCAGAGCGTTTGTGAACAAGATTGCTGTGCCTGCTTATTTCTGAGATCCTAGGTTTGTGGTATTGTTTTCCATCCTTTGACTTTTAACCTATGAGTTCCTTTATGAGTTTAGTGTGTTTCTTGTATATGCATATTGTTGAATTTTGCCTCCTAATCCACTCTTCCAGTCTATTTCTTTTCATTGGTGAAATGAGTCCATTTGCATTGATGGTTATAACTAAGACATACTGACTTGTTTCACATGTTATTTTCTTGCTATTTGTTATCTATTTTTCTCCTGTGTTTAATTGTTTGCCCTATTTGGTGGGTTCTCTCCGTTCTCATTTGTGGAGTTGTGGTCCTTTCCATCCCTCTCTAGAATATCTTTTAATAATCTGTGTAGGGCTGGCTCTGTCGTCATGAATTTCTTTAGTTTTTCTTTGTCATGGAAAGATTTCACTTCTCCATTGAACTTCAAAGAGTTTTGCAGTATATAGCAGTCTGGGCTGGAATTTTTTCTTGCAAGGCTTGAAATACTTTGCTCCAAGGACTTCTTGACTTGATGGTTTGTAAAGAGAAATCTGCCATTATTTGGATGGGTTTTCCTTTAAATGTGATCTGTTTCTTCTCTCTGCCAGCTTTTAGTATATTGTTCCTATATTGAACCTCTGCGATCTTGATCATTATATATCTGGGTGTAGTTTTAATTGTTATTTGAAGTTCTGTATGCTTTGGTTACCTGAATGTCAGATTGTTTCCCCATGTTTGGGAAATTTTCTACTATTACTTCTGTCCATATTCTTATTATATCATTTGAGTTGATTCCGCCTTTCCCATTGATACCTATTAGCCTTATGTTGCTCATCTTTGCATCATCTTGTAGATATCATATTATTTTTTCTTGCATCCCAGCTATTTTTAAAAGATCTTTTTCTTACCTTTAAACCAGCTGCAATTGTGTCTTGAAGGTCCAAAAGTCTATGTTCACTTTCTTTCAAACACCTTTGCCAGCTTGTGATTGAGATTTTAATTTATTGTACATCTCTCTGAATCTGCTTCATGCATTCTACTTGTTTCCTATATTGCTTATTCAAGGACTCCATCATTTTTCTATTCTCTTCTGTTTTTATTTATGTCTTCTTTAAAAGCACTTAGTAATTCTTTCATTATAGTATTAATTTCTTTATTTTTTTCTTTTACTTTGGAGATTACTTCTGATCTGATTTCTTCTCTTCATGTCTGAAGTTGTTTGTTTACCTCAGATGCTATTATTTCAGAGATTTCAGGTGTGTGACTTCCAATTTCTTCTATGCTAGTGTACTTGCTTTTGTTCTAGGTGGGCTTTGGGACTGAGAATGCATTTTTCTCCTTCTCTTTGTCATTTTATATTTCAGAGAAAATTCTTTATTTTGATTTCTGTGATTTCTTGTGAAAGTTTGATAGTAGTTAGCTATATCACTATGGCCAGATCCTCTGTGTATAGTCTGTATAGTCTGTTCTTCAAGTATCTCTACAGTATCGAAGATTCTGTGTGTGTGCTCGTGTGTGCGCGCGCGCGCGCGCGTGTGTGTGTGTGTGTGTGTGTGTGATTAGGATTTCCCCTTTCTTTTGATTTAGAGTGAGATTTGGGTTTCTGTTTGGCACTTATCTCTGACCTTTGGTATAGAGTTTGGTACAGTTAATATCCATCAATTTCTGATATTATTACCCAACAGAGATCATGTGGTGAATGTATACTTTTCTATTTATATCACTACAAATAGCAGCACTAATAATAGATAGTGAGATGTAGCAATTGACAAACTTTTGTAACTAATGGATTTGTACTTTAAACCATAAGATCAAATATCATGACTGTATAGCTAAACAAATAGTAAAATTTGAATTTGTATCTAATTCATTTCTCCAAGTTTCATCTGGTCACCTCCTGTTGATGTGTGTGAAGTCTTCCAGGCAGGCTAATTCATTCTGGTTACCTGTTGCCACAGAGAGAGAGAGAGAGAGAGAGAGAGAGAGAATGATTTCATAGATCTTAGTCTAGCAGTGTGCCTCAGCTCAGTGGATCTTGGTCTGAATCTACCAACTTTAAACTCATCCAGCTGGGCTTGGGTCTGGATGCTGTGCTCAGCTTCTTCCTTCTGTGGCAAATGGAAGTGAACCTATTGTTCTCCACTGGCTAAATATTCTGCTCCTGCCCTCTCTGCAGGGTTTTCAACACAGGATGCCACACTGGGCCTGTCGACTGGAGGTGCAAGTGGCTGTTCCCACAGCTAGCCTGTCCTCAAAATACTGCCTCTGAGTATATAAAATGATGCAATTATTGTGGAAAAAATTTGAGTGATTTGTTGAAAAAGTTGCATAGAATTACATTATAATGCAGAAATTTTAGTCATTACTATATATTTAACAGAAATAAAAACAAATACTTGAACATGAATATTGACAACATCACTGTTTACAGTAGTCATTGGTGGAAAAAACCAAATGTTCATACACAAGCAACTGGATAAACTAATTGTAGTACATGTACACAGTGCACAATTGCTTAGTATAACAGGTGTGTGTATAGGCATAGGAACAAAAACTATTTGTTTTACATGTAAAGTGAAAGTAAAAGGGCTGGCTGTATAGTTCAGTGGACTAAGCACTTGCTTAGGTAAGAGCAGGGGCCAGGGTTCCATCCCCCGTACTGCATCCCATGCTGGCTCTGACTTAGGGCATGCTGAGCCACCGATTGAATCCAGGTGTGGTGGTGCACACCTGTAGTCTCAACACTAACGAGGTAGAAATCAGGAGGATCACTATGAGTCTGGGATGTGTAGTAAGACAATGCACGTGCATGCACGCATGCTCGCGCACACACACACATACACACGTGCACAAAATTTAAAAAATAAAGTGAAAGTAAAGTGAAATATAAGATAACTGAAATAGATAAAAGAAAGAATGATTAAAGTAGCAGAAATAGGCAAGTTGACAGAAATTCTCAGAAAACAAAGATGGCAATATGTTTGGAAAGGTAATGGTACTCTAATAGAGTCCCATAAAATCAATGTATCATTATAGAAAATGATACAACCTAATCTTCAGACATAACATGATCACTAATCCTTCATCAGCCTTATCTTTTGACCACCATTTTTAAAAGGGAAGCCAAATTACAAATTACTAATGAAGCAATGGTCTTCCATTCACTCAAAAACTTCAGAACTGTATTTCTTGAGTTCATGCGTTTTGCTAAACTTATGGGAATCTTTTTGGGATGAATGTAACTTACATCAATATTCCTTAAATGTAGGAGAATAAACCAAAATATGACATACTGTATAGAAACCATAACAAATGACACCTATGCTTCCTGTGGAGTCAAGAAAGCTGTTGTTACATAAAACTAGACAGATTTCAGTTTTGTCCATTGCTAGTACACAACAGCTAACATGCACAACTTAAAGGAGGAGAGATTTAATTTGGTTACAGTTTTAGAAGTCATCATTCATAGTTGGCTGGTTTCAAGGCAGAAAGGGCATGGTGGGGGACACTTGCCTAGCACAGGACAGTCAAAAAGCAGAAAAAGAAGGGAGAAGCCTGGAACAAGAGTACACCCTATCATTATAATGAAAGTAAAAGAGCTCGCAGTATTCCTCTTACCAGGTTAGATCTCCAAAAATGAAAATTTAGTGGGGCTTTTATGTTATAGTGGGAGGCAAAGCTTAGGCACTGGTAGGAATCCCAGTTTATAGTATTATTTGGCATATGGGGAAAGTTCAGTTCTAACATGATCTCAAAATGTTGTAACTCTTATTCAATTAAAGAAACATAATACAATAATTTGGGGTTTTTTGTTTGTTTGTTTTTGGTTTTTTTGTCTTTTTGAGACAAGGTCTCACTATGCAGTTCAGGCTGGCCTTGAGCTCACTTTTGTAGCCCAGGCTGGTCTCAAACTCGCATCGATCCTCTTGCCTCAGCCTCCCGAGTGCTGGGATTACAGGCGTGCGCCACCACGCCCGGCCAAAAATTCACTTAGCATTACGGCTGCAAGATGCATTTTTTTGTGTGTGTGTTTTTTGAGACAGGGTCTCACCATGCAGTTGAGGCTGGCCTTGAGCTCACTTTTGTAGCCCAGGCTGGTCTCGAACTCACACCAATCCTCTTGACTCAGCCTCCCGAGTGGGGATTACAGGCTTAAAATTCTTTTTTTTTTTTTTTTTTTTTTTTTTGTAATAATTTGATAAATATTTCTATTTAGGTAAAATCTTCAACTGATGTATCATTTAATATTATTATTTTTAATAAAACGTATTGTGAAACTGAGTTAAGGTTTCACCAGGTAATGAAGAAGTGAAGGGCTGGGGAGATAGTACAACAGCTTAAGTACTTGTTTGATGAGAGCAAGGGCCTACATTCGATCTCTGGTTCTCAAAAATAAAAATAAAAATAAAAATAAATAAGTAAATAAATAAAGGCAGTGAATGGAGGGAAAAAGAACTTCGTCATATAGAAGAGACAGTAGAGATACATTCACTTGAAGAAGAATGAGGTTTAGCTAATGACCAATTAATCAACGTTAGAAATATATCTATAAAAGTTTATCTTCAAGTACATGTAGGTGTACAAGAGATGTGGATAATATGGTATGTACTTATTTAAATTTTTTTTTAATTTTTATTTTATTTATTATTTTTATTCTTGTTTCAGAACCTTTGTTTGTTTATTCACTCATTTTTATGGCCGGCTCAGCCCGCCCTGAGGTCAGGGCTGGCGCAGCATGTGGTGCCGGGGATCGAACCGCGGTCCCTGAAGCCGCCCAAGCTTCCCCAAGCAGGCGCTTTAGACCACTGAGCCATCC
>PVJA010012514.1:0-51846 GCA_004027025.1 Myocastor coypus | reverse complement strand
AAAAAAAAAAAAAAATCCTTAATTACAATGCATGAAACACAGAGCTAGATTGGTGAGATGAGCTTTAGGAGGCTTAGATTCAATAGCCTCCAACATCACAAGCTTCACTGGCGGCCCACTGCAATTGCAAAACATTTGACTGTATATATATCTGCTTCCTCTTAGTCCGAAGAGAAGTATATTCTTTTCCCTGTTTTTTTTTTTTTTCTAAGCAACATCAATAGGGAGGTGGGTCATGCCCACACACTGTACTCTGTACAATGATTGTGAGGACAATATGCAATATGTCAACTTTCAAAGAAAAAAAAAAGTAATGTTGGTTTAGAAAGGTTAATGTTTAATTGTTTGATCTATCTTATATACCTATATGTATTAATCTAAACTGATTTGATGATGAAAATATGTAATATAACCATTGTTAAATTTAAACAATAAAAAAATTGAAACTCAAAAAAAAAAAGAAATTAAAAAGAAGAAAAAAATTATTCTCATTTGTTATCATTAAAAACCATCAAAACAGAAGTAAATAAAGCAAACAAAAACAAAAGAAAATCCAGGAGTCCTCATTTTTCCTGTCTGCCTATTTCTACCATCAGGAATAATACTAAACATATCTGAAGCCAGGAGATCAAGAGCACAAACAAATCAGGGCAAACAACATTTGTGAAACAACATGAGCTGTCCTGGGCTGCCCACCAACGCGCGTCTCCTGCCTTGGATGAGACATCAAGCCTTAGGCTTCGGATGCCCATACATTTGTCTACCTACATAAATGGTGAGACAAACATGCTTTCTTTTTGTAAGAGTGAAACATAATTATACTTCTCTGCAACCCTAACGGTATGGTGGACACCTTTCACATCAGTGCTCGTGGCTCATGGACCCTTGGTATCACTTTTAGGGCTTGAAGCATGTCCCACAGTTTAGTTAATTATCTCCTTTAGGTTGTCTTAAATTAATATTGCGATAATTGTGGAAAATAAGATAGAACATAATGAGTACTTAAGAGTTAGAAGTTGTTGATTAAAAGAACTCCACCGCAGAAAGGAGGGCATCGGCCCAAATGCCACAACAAGGAAACCAGAAACTTTCTTATATGCAAAAGGGAAACATAAAACTCCCCCAGGAAATGCTTGTGATGTCCAGCACAGAAATGACCTTGTCATCCTCAGGCAGACACCAGGGCATTCAGAGAAAAGGAGAGGGAACACCTTGCAGTCATACAGTAGCTGCCTTTAAAAAGGTTCATTGAGAAAGAGTGGAAAACATACATTTGAAAGAGATTCTGCTGCTTATTTAGTGAAATATTAAAAATCTATCACTTTTAGAGACTTTTTTTTTCTGCCTGTTGAGAACAAGACACCGTCTTATCAGAAAATAACCATTTCTACTTCACTTCCAAACTGGCTGCAGAGAATATAGTTGCCTTCCTAACACAACTGAAGGATTTTTAAAAAATTTTTTCTTTTTGTCTTTTTGAGACAGGGTCTCTCTATGCAGTTCAGGCTGGCCTTGAGTTCACTTTTGTAGCCCAGGCTGATCTCGAACTCACATCGATCCTCCTGCCTCAGCTTCCCAAGCGCTGGAAAGGGATGTTTCTAGAGTAAGATCCCAGAAACTGCTTCCTGCTTGCGTGGGGCCAGCGGTGGGTGGCTGTCCCAAGCATGCTGCGGCGGCGGGGAGAGGCAGAGGAAGAGGCGGATCACATCTGCGCAGCCCCGCCCGCAGCAGACCTTCTTCTCTCCCGCCTCCGTGCCACCCTTTGGCCTCCAGGAGTCCCAGTGTGAGGATCTGACCAAAGCTGCCCTTTCCAAGGCAAAACCTCCCATTAGGGGCAGCGAGGGCCTCCAAGCCCTTGCCTCTTGGACTACTGCCCGGACAGGTCTGAGTCTTCTCACATCCACACTCCGCCCTCCAATGTACCCTCATCGCAGTCTCAGCTGTCTCAGTAATAAGCCACTTTCGAGTGTGTGTGACACACACACGCTTAGCACGCTTAGCAAGAGTAGGCGTGTCATCATGTTGCTGCTCTGAAAGGCAACCTTTTCGCTGTCTTTGATTTTTACCCCCTGCTCATTTGTAATTTGTTTCCTGTCCGCAGTTCCACCAGGATGCCATCTCATCAATTCACTCCCATAAGGAAGTTGACCACTTGCAACCACTCCTAGTTTTGCCTGCCTCTCTCCAAGTATTTTCCAGAGTGTTTCTGATTATTAAAATCACCTGTAGTGCTTGTTAAGCCTATATGCCCAGGTCCCTCCCCAGCAAAGGCTAAATCAGCAGCTTTCAGGTTCCACTCAGGAATCTGATCTTAAGGAAAGTCCCAAGTGATCAGGAACTGCGGAAACACTCTTCTAACCGCAATAGTATTTCTGATTGCTAGGACAAACTAGAGATCATTCCTCATTACACCATGATGAATCATAAAGCACAGTTGCAAATACTACACTGCTACCTGCAGTTTTTTTTTTTGGGGGGGGGGTTGGGGGCATAGCAGTTGATACTTTGGTCAATTAAGTTTAGAAATTCACAGGACTCAGCAGCGAGGTAGGATCCTTGATTTGTAAACATCCTCATCTTGTGCAAGAGGAGGGCCGGGAAATGGTGCGAGCGCTAAGCCAAGCTCTGCACCCGCCCCAGGGAGGCTGCCTGCTCAGACAGAGGGGAGGAAAAGGGGCTCGTGCCGCCTTCCCTCGCGCTGCTCTGCTGTCTTTACCACCTTGAAGTGTTGCCCCTGTGCCATGGCACTCTTCCTTAGAGCCAACCAGTTATGGTCTGAAACCTCTACAAGCTGAGCTAAATCTTTCCTTCCTTAATTTTGACTGTTGGATATTTTGTCCCAGAAACAAGAGAAAAGTAATCAAGACAGGTATACTTTAACTGTTATGGAATATAAATTATAAACATCTGTATGTCTCAAAGAACAGTGCAAAATGCTAAAAACAAAACAAAAAAAGAAAAAAAAAAAAACCCACTGGATCAGGTTTCAGGAAATCTGAGCTCTCAGTTCGGCCCTCACACTCACGTACTTCTCAGAGTCTGGGCATGTTACTTTCGTGTTTCCCTCTCTGTGTGCTTCAGAGTGCTTCACAATATGGTATTCTTACTTACTTTTCATCCAGGAACTGTGCTTCTAAGAACTTAGGCTAAGAGCTAGCCAGGAAAACATTTAAAAATGTTTATCATATTGTTCACAATGATGAAAAACTGGAAACCATCTTAATGCCCATTGGTAAGGAACAGTGAAAT
The DNA here is from genome assembly GCA_004027025.1 of Myocastor coypus. Classification (NCBI taxonomy): domain Eukaryota; kingdom Metazoa; phylum Chordata; class Mammalia; order Rodentia; family Myocastoridae; genus Myocastor; species Myocastor coypus. The sequence goes on along the minus strand of PVJA010012514.1, from coordinate 48,597 downwards.
AACTACTGCTTGGGCCAAACACCACCATGAAACCTTCAAAACTCATGATGAACTTTATATGCGAGGTGGAAATGTCCTAAAATGTTGAAAGTTATAAGATCAGGTTACAAAACAGTATTTAGACTTTAATAGCACACGGTATGTATACTGAACAAGATCTTTTGACTGAAGAGATTATAAAAATGAGACAGGGTTGGGCATTACAAGCACACACTGCTGCCCAAGCAGAGCTTCATGAGCGGTGGGGGAGGAAGGGGTTTCAGCTGAATTCAGGGCTTTGGCTGAAGGAACCCATCAACTGGTCAAGAGAGAATGACCGGAACCAGGACGGCAAGCTTTTATTGATTTGCTGGGGTGGGCTAAAGTCTGGTCATTTTCATTGGTCAGAGGTGGTATGATTTCAAAAGATCTCTTCTTGTGATGGGCTTGGACCACACTGCTGGTCACAGTGAGCTTGCAGGTCATCGTGCATCTGGCGCCATCATCCTATGAAAAACGTTCCGGCCTTATACTTGGCGGGGTTATAGACTGTCATCTTCGCCAAGGAACCACTGAGCTACTCATAACTGTGCCAGCACATCCTGGCCTTACGATGAGGCTAAAGGATTTTAGGGCTTAGCAGCTGAAGAGCGCAGGGTGGGGTAGCAGAAGCACACATCCCCGCTCCCACCAGCAGGAGCCAGGCTAAGGCCGTGTCGTAGTCTTGGACTTCCATGTGCCGAGTGACTAGAAGCTGGCCTAAGGGATAACACAGCGGAGGAGACAGAGCCCGTATGAGGACAGAGATGCCCAGCACTCTCTCCATGTTAGGCACCACCAGACAGCTGAAGGCCCATAATCTAAAGAGCCCGCGTTTTAAGCAGAGTTGGCCCTCTGGTCCCTGGGAAGTAAGCCAACTGCTACCACAACCCCCACGTCGAAAGTGTTATCTGAGCAGTGCCAGCGAGAAAGTAACACTGCCCAGCTGGGGCCTCCAAAGCCAGGGATGTTTAAGTTAATTAAGAGCGAGTGGGATTGGAGGGCTTAAGGTTTCCCCCTTGGTAATAACTTACCATTTCATGCAAACATTTTGTTTCTTTAATTTTCTGAAGATCTCATAAATCACCTGCTGAAACATGCCATGCTAAAAGGACAGTAGTTTACAGACCCCTGGCAGGTGTGGAGGCACACGCCTGTGTGTTCAGAAGGCTGAGGCGGGAGGACTGCTATGAGTTTGCAGCCAGCCTGGGCTGCCTAAAGAGCTCAAGGCCAGCCTGAACTATAAAATGAGACCCTGTCTCAAAAATCAATAGTTTAGAGTACACAGCTTTGTAGTCTCATCCTTTTGTCCCACTAGGATGGTCCCTAACTGCTCTAATGCCTATACAAAGTCTATAAGACTACTTATCTAAACATTAGTAGTAACAAAATTATGTGATGGTTACGTTTCTCTGTATCCTTCTTTTTGTCTGCAACTTTTTTAGTAAATTTAAACTCTTGTTGTTAGAAGTAAATAATGTTTCATTAAAAATTTTAAAAGTGCATATTGCCTGAGTGGCTTCTACAGTGGCTAGCAGATGAGAGATTACTTAAAGAAAGGTTTAGTGGTATGAATAAATGATGACCCTTTCTCAATAAAGCCTAGCACTTCTCCTGACTGCCTGGCAAGGGCAAGGTCCTGAGTTCAATCCCTGGTCCCACAAACAAATAAATAAATACATAAATACATACATACATACATACATACATATATACATACACAAATAATAAGCCTATCACTTCACTTTGTACTGGAATTGTCAGTATTTTGTTCAAAACATGATTTATTTCCTCCTTGTTGTGGGGAACAGTCACTCACCTAGAGTCGATCGATTTCGGGGAACTCCGCCTTCATGCCTCACCTGCAGATGAGGTTAGCAGAATATTCAAGGCAAATCTCAGGAAGGACGCAGGCGCTTGCTTCCCAAATCTCTCCTCTCAGCTGAGCTGGGGCACGGATGAGGGCGCACAGGAAGGCTCAGGTGCCCTCGCTCGCCAAGGCTGGCCGCAGCCCACTGCTTGCTATAAGAGCACAAAGCAGCCCGCCCTCCGCCAGGTGCTCGCACCATGGCGCGTAGGTGTCGAGAAGGTTCTGTGCGTCTCCCAAGCTGCACGAGGGCATCCTGGAGGTGAGGAGTTGACCCGGGAGGTGGCACTTCGTGGCCTTCTACGCTTGAATTCACCCTAGCTTGCTCTCTTCTGCACTTACAGGTCATCTTACCTCTTCTTTGTACTTGTGACATCAGTGAGTTCAGCGAGTCTTTCCCAGCTGGAGGACACTTCCTTCCCAGGTATGCTTTTGCGAGGGGAATGCCCCTGGCAGAGAGGACGGCTGGCAGGAAGAGTGCCCCGCTGGCCACGCAGTGCACAGACAATGCACGTGTTTGCCTCGGTTGAGTCCCTAGATGTTTCCTCTGCTTGGCGAGGAGTTTGCTGGGTCAGCTAAAGGGAAAGGTTTGAAAGGGCGTCGCCCCACTTTCTGATCCCTCCACTGCCTCAGTTGGAGTGAAAATGCAGAACAACGGGCGTCCCTGGAAGCCCCGTCTCTAGGGCCAGTAGCTTCCAGCCTCAGGCTGTGCTTCAAGAAAACATCCACGTAACGGACCACATGACAGTTCCACTTGAAACGGCAAGGATTTTTTAAAGACTTTCATCTGGGTCGAGCTGCTTTTTTTTTTTTTTTTTTTTTTACTGGCTAAGGTTGCCTTAAGGGCAAATCTCACGCTCCATGTCGGGATGGGGATCAAACCGTGGTCCCTGGTGCCTGAGAGACTTTCCCGAATCATGTACTTTAACCAACTGAACTAACTACCTGGCAAGCCACCATCCTCATCTAGGCCAAAGGTTGCAAAAAGACAGATCTTCAGCAGAATTTGTTCTAAAGAAGAAAAGTAGCCTGTGATTTTCCTAGGGTTTTTTCTTTAATTTCCACTTGAGGAACCTGTGGACAAAGCTGTTAGTGTCTGGCTCTTCACAGACCTATCCTTGCCACCCCAGTCACCACCACTGCCAGGGATCTAACTTGGGTTCTAGAAGTTTATTTTTGACCCCTGAGTCGGGCTTATCCTTGCAGTCTGGGAAGCCCGGCATGTTTGATACCTTTCTCGCAGTTCTTGGCACATCATACTGCAGTTTGTCTTTCTTACTGGTTATGAATTCCTTGGGGTGGGGGACAGTCCTCACCTCTCTGCTGGTGTCCTCCGTTGATGGCTACTGGGGAAGAAGAGACGCTTGCTACACTTCTGCAGGAGCTGTGTCTCCTGCAGTGTGCAAAGATCCCAGGTGTTCCCTTTGCTCTCCAGGTACTGTTACTTGCAGTGAAAATGGACTATCAGTGGAGTTTTCCAGAAGTCTTGACACCAGGAAATGGCATGCGTCTGTGGTGGGTAGGTGACGTGCTCTGCCTCATCCTAGTCCCAGGTGATAGAGAGCCCTGGCTTCAGGGCCAGTCCTGTTTGCTTGCTGCGCAGAAAACTCAAACTTTGGAGCAACTTGCATTCGGTGCCCCTGAGGCCATGGAAGTCTCTGACTTGCACGATGCCACTGAGAGTAGAAAACCCTGTGCTTCCTAGGGAGTGTCTTCCACTAGAATCTCCTAGGAAATTCTTGGCTTCGAGTCATAGCCCCCCAAAACTTGAGGTACAGCCCTGTCTGGTCAGAAGTGCAGGGACTGAAGTACTTTAGCAGCCGGCTGGCAGACTCGCTAAAGTGCATCCCATCCTGCTCTGGCTTCTGTAGATCCCTTTGGTGTTGAAGTGCCGAACTGCACTTATGTCCTGGACTCAGAAAAGCTCACTCTGAAGGCCCCATATGAAACATGTTCCAGCAGAGTGGTAAGTAATGGCTTTGGAGGGATGATTTGGGAAGTAATAAGTTAGCAATTACTACAGTAAACTTGATGGCTAAGGATTTAGATTTTGGAGAAGTGGTCCTTGGCCCCTCAGCCCCTGTGTGTGTGTGTGTGTGTGTGTGTGTGTGGGTACGCATATATTAGTGCTGACTTCTAACTTGCTTGGAGGACAACTGACAATGCTGGATGATATTTCTGGTCATCCTAACTGGAAATGAGGCAGAGACAGTGACTGGCACCTAGTCGGTACAAGCCAAGGAGGTTGCTGACAGCCTATGGCAGTCCCACAGTATAGTGATCAGGCCTGAAATGTTAAGAAGCTCTGGGTCTAAGTGGTTGAGCTTTAGCTCTGATGTGATCTAGGTGTGACCCCTGAGCAAATTATCTAACTTTTCTAAGCTTCTCTTGGCCTGTTGGAAATAAGGATAATGATCCCCTCTCCAAAAGATTAACTGTATTGACTTGGTATAGAAGCTAGATTTTTAAAATGCTCAAATTTGAGCTACTTCTATCAGCCCCATGTGAGATGGAAAGCTATTTTGAAGCTAGCGAATAGAGAATCTGTAGCCAAAAACAGGTGTTAGAAAGCAAACAGTAGTTAAGCAATAAAGGTTTCTCTATTGCCAAGCAACAGCATTGCCCAAAGTTGCTGGGAGTGGTAAAGGCAAACTGTCACAGAAGTTCTCAAGTCTTAGCCAGACATAGTGTACTTGGAAGACTGAGAGCCAGAGGATCGCCAAGTGTGACATAGCCTGGGCTCCACCGTGAGTTCAGGACTACACAATGACACTGTGTCTCAAAACTGGAGTCACTTTTTCTTTCTAGCTTTAGAATACAAAGACTCACCTGGGGAGTCTGGAAGGTAGGGCTTTACTTGGCCTTAAGGTCTGAGGCAAGTCCTGGCATTGTCATGTTCAGTAGGCCACATCTTCTGATCCGGGTCCCAGCAGCCCAGGTAGCATAGAATCTAAGGTCTGTGGGATAGCTTCTGAGACCTCCTCTGCAAAGAGGCTTGCACTGTGAGTGATCTGGTCTATAAGACCCTTTGTGAAAGTCTAATGAAGTAATCACTGCCCATTGGATCTAGGGAATTACACTTCTCCCTCTAAAACACCTTCCCAGCTTCAAAGGACCAAGAGTCTGCAAATTACAGCCTGTGCAGAGCCTGATATAGTGCTTGCCTATTTTTTTTAATGGTCATGGAACTGAGAATGATTTCTCAAAGAGGGTATCTTAAATTTTATTGATTTTTTTTTTTTTTTTTTAAATTTGGTCTAGAGTCTAAAACAGTCAATAACATCCTATGAACCTTCTATTGAAGACTAGTAGACCTCTGCTTCAGGCTCTGTTCCCTGAGGTCCAGCTAACCTGGAAGAGCCCAAGCCAGGCCCAATGGCTACTACTCAAGTGGTGCTCAGTGGGTGTATTTGAGTAACCTGGGCAAAGGCCCCATAACCATCCCCACTCAGCCAGGGGTACACTACCCAGATACAGGATAAATATAAGAGAAAAGGAAATACAGAAAACTGAACTCTCTAATCCCTAGTGCTCAAACTGTTACGACAAGTCTTTACCAGGCTGCCTCAAAGAGCTAGTCTTTCTCCTGGCATGGAAATCAGACCTTGTAATATTGGCGACTTCACGGGTCTTGCCACTCTGTTGGTCAGATGTTCTTCTGGAATGGCCTTTCTCATGAGGTTCCAGCGTTTGACATTTTTTCTGTGCTGTCGTCACAGCCTGGGGGGCACCATATGAACATCAGGGTCCAGGAAGACAGTACTGCTGCAGGATCTGGGGATGCCATACACCAGCTTTTCTGCCCAGCTGTGCAAGTAGAGATGCATGAGCTTTCAGAATCTACAGTCTGTATGAAGGACTTCATTTCTGTGAGTAAACTGGGCTGACTTCTGATATGGCAAAAGCAAGGGAAATTTGAGGGCATTCTAAGAGCTGGGCTTAGAAATTGCACAGGACTTCAATGTTGTGCTCTGCGACTATAATTTTATTTTCTTTGCCACATGGCTTTATTTTCTTAGCTGCTTTGCTTCCAAGTTAAAAATGGAGAAATGATAACTTTCACCTAAGGTGTCCTAAGAACTGGCCCTGGCTTTACAACAGCTACTGATAGCGTTTGGGTGATATTGGCAATCGTACTCATCACCTGACCAGCTGAGTACCTGCCATGCTCCAGGCCCTGTCCCAGGGCTAGCTATGGTAAAGGAGCAAAGCAGCCCCACCACATCCTCCTGAAGCTCACAGTCTGCTATGGCTAACAATGATGGTCGACAACCAGGAGATTAGGAGACAACTTCTGATCTGAATGTTAGTTCACTTCTGTTGACATAGGAAGAGGCTGCACCTTTATGGACTCAGTGCCTCAGCTTCCATCTGGAAGGCAGTTGAGGTTCTCCATGTACCTTCTGGTGTCTGAAGCTCAATGAAATGACATCTAAGAGCATAACTGGGCTTCAGGACCGGCCTGGTGTTTTGCACCCCACAACCAGGATTCATGGTATAAAAACAGCATAGCAGTTATGCAGGGAGTTTTCTGCCTACTGAGAGGTGGCATAATTGTAGATGTTTTCCCCTCCCATCAAAGTTTCACATGTTTTTTATTCCAGTTTTCCTTTCCACAAGTTCTTCGTGGCATGGCTGATGAAACTGAGGTATGATATTAATCTTTGAATGACCAACCTTACTAACACTTAAATCTGTTAAAGCTGACATTTAACTTTAATCTGAAAACACTGGAGTATTATAATCTGATCAAGTGTGTGCCAGTCCTTTTAATCAAAGTTTTTGACTTTTAGACAAACATAACGGAGAGGGGATGGATCATTGAGGTTGGTGATGCTTCAAGAGCGCATAGCCTGACCTTGCAGGAGGCCCTCAGAGGAGGATTTAATCTCCTGATTGACAGTCAAAGGATGACCCTTCACGTGCCCCTCAACGCCACTGGAGTGACTCGCTATGTGGTAGGTGTGGCCACCTGTTGGCATCACCAAGGCACAAACCAGTGTTCCTAGGGCTAAGCATCATGTAAATGGTTGTCAGATTAACTGGCAATGCAGCCCACCCCACCAGTACCTTACTGCCTATATGCCGAGCACTTCACTGGGTATTAAAGATGTAAAAGTTAAAAAAACAAAAAAAACCAGACCTGGTCCTTACCTCAGTCTCTTCTGCCCCTTCCCTGTAAACTTGCATCTGTGGCAACAAGCACAAGGGCACCCCTCAAAGTCTTAAGGATGAGGATGCTGTGTTAGGGTTGCCTTGCCCTGTTTTGTAATAGGGACTGGTATTCTTCTAGGCTGGCAGTGAAATGCATTTCTATATGAATGTGTATGAGTGCAGTCATGTACTGCACAACCCAGCTTGGGTCAGTGACTACATAAGATTATAAAGGACGATGATTCCTAGGTCTGTTTATGCTGTAGCCATAGCAACAGTGCAACACAACGCATTGCTTCTGTTAGTAGGGATGCTGATGTAAGTAAACCTGCTGTATTGCCAGCGGTATAAAAGTCGTGTACATGAGGTACGCAGAGGGCTGAACCAACTAGGTTCGTGCAAGTACTCGATCGCATAGGGGCATAACTGACCTTTCCTAGGCTGCGTCCCTTCGTCCCTGTTATAGGTGAGGTGACTGTACTCACACAGGCTCTGGCACAGAAGAGCTCAGGTGTCTGCCACTCTAAGACACTCAGCTTCACATTGAGCTTAAGCAGACTGCTAAGTTTCGAAAACATTTTTCATTTCTATAAAATAGTCATGAAGGCCAGCCTTTTCTCATATCTACCTAGAAGCAATTGGCTTCAGGTGCAGGTGACACTAACTGATGACAATAGATTCCAGACATCAGAGGATAGTTGGGGCCACATCATCTTCCGAACATTCACTGGACGAAAGGTCACCATTCCAGTGGTGCCCGAAAGTGCCCTATGCTGGAGTATGTGCTTGCCTTGACAATTCTAATTATTAGGGATTTAAGCGATTGGCTTCAAAAACTGTCCCTGCAGCAAGGTAGCAGCCACCTCTACACGGCGCTCCTGAAGTTCTCATTTGTGTCTCCGGGACAGAAGATCACCTTCTCATCACAAGCTCTTTGCGCAGTCGGTAAGGCCCCGCAGGGCTACCACCTCAGAGGGCAGCACTCCTCTCGGGGCCTTAACTGAGGCTGCTAATGGGCATTGTGTCGATTGCTCCTTCCAGATCTGTCTGTGAGGTGTAATGCCACGCACATGACTCTCGGCATGCCAGACTTTCCTGGCAAGTTGACATCTGTGAGCATTGCCAACAGTGACATCCCCACGAGTCAGCTTTGCGACAATGGGATCGGCATGGAAGCAACAAATGGCTTGAGATTACACTTCAGCAAAGCTCTTCTCCAAACCAAAGTATGCTCCTCTGTCAACCCTGAACCTGGGGAAGCCTGACTTAAAGTATATTCTTGGTACAACTCTAGAAAGCCTCTCTTGATCATCTTGCATAAATGAATTTTCAAATAACTGGAGTTTTCTCCAGGACCAAAAGTCTTTTAAACTCTGTAATGAAATTTTTTTCCTTTTGTCCCTCAGTTCATTTGGCAAGTACCAACTACTTGTCAACCACTGAATGATAAATGTTCTGTTAAGAACAAGTCCTCACTGAGTCTGATTTTGACTGGTGTGATTGCCACGGACACAGTAATCTTAGGTCGGGCTGTATGCTTTGTAATCGTATTTTATAACATCTATAGTTTTTCTGACTCAGACTTGGCTTGGCAGAGTGTTCCGTTCTTTGGAATTTGATCTGTTAATTCAAGCTTTAGTGCTCAGGACAAAGAGCACGCAGCCCTAGGTACTTCAGAGCATGAGTTTAAAGCAATACATTTCCTGCCTGGGAAAGTATCCTGATTTGAGGAAGTGATAGGGTTTCTCTTGTTGTCTTAGAAGGGAACCAGATAGCCCAGTGCATGCTCTGCAGGATTTAATGGACTTTCTCCCTGGCTCCGGTGTCTGCTCTGGGCCCCAGGTAGGCTGTGACCACTAAATGACATTCTCTTCTCCTTCCAGTTCTCTGAAAAGTGCCTACTCCATCAGTTCTACTTATCTTCCCTCAAGTTGACCTTTTCCTTTCAAGGAGATACAGTATTCATGGTGACTGATCCTGAGTGTCTTTGTGACTCACCGGTTTCTGTCGGTAAAGTGTTTTTGTTTTCTTTTTTCTTACGGTGGGGAAATCTATGAAAGTTCAGATTCCAATTATTGCTTATGGCTTGAAACTAAAGACTAGTCAGATAAAGTCTGGCTGCTATGATGGGGCCCAAGTATGTTTCTAAAGCCCCCGTGTAACTAGATCTCAGTCTAACTGTCCTATAGTCAATTCGTCTGGGTAGTCTGGGTTAGAGACCTGGGCTCTCGCCATCTTAGATGGAATATGAAAGCTTTCCCTCCAACACCTCCCCAGTCCAGAAAGGACTACCTGAGTGATATTTCCTCTCATTCAGCATTGCCTCGGTGCTTCTGCTTAAGCTAATTTGTGTCTTTCTAATCCAAATAACAAAAATTAATTCCTGCCTCAATATTCTCCCAAACAATTTAGACTGAGGGTCTGTTACTCAAAATGCTTCAAGATAAACTGTGACTATCATGTCAGGACTTGACCCACACTAAGGGACATGATTATACAAGGCACTGTTCTTAAAGCCACCATCAGGTTGTCACCAGAGATTCCCATCACAGCTTCTCTCCCTGAACACTTGCCCTGGATGGCCCTTCCTCCCGTGTCCCCTGGCAGTTCCTCTCCTCGCACCGTGCTTAAGCTGATTTATACTTTAAGTTGACTATCCAGGGGTTTTCCCCAACAAAGATTTAGGACAAATTCTGGCACCTCTAGCTGAATATCTTTAGTTTCCTCATAATACAAGGTTGAATGGATGAATGGGTATCCCTTTCTTGTTCTCTGAAAAATGCCCATTCCATCATTTTCTCCACACCTCCACTGCTGTCTAGTTACAGGAGAGCTATGCACCCAAGATGGGTTTATGGACTTTGAGGTCCACAGCCAGCAAACAAAACCAGCTCTCCATCTGGGTACCCTCCGAGTGGGGAACTCCTCGTGCCGGCCTGTCCTCACAGCTCAGTCTGAGGCTTCGGTACGATTTCACATACCCCTGAATGGGTGTGGAACAAAGCATAAGGTTAGTACTGGCAGATGGGAGGGGGTCAGGACTTCCTTTGAATTCACTGTTAACCAACTTTCCCTAACATTGAAGTTTGAAGATGATAAAGTTGTCTATGAAAATGAAATACATGCCCTCTGGGAAGACCTTCCTCCAAGCAAAATAGCCAGAGATAGTGAATTCAGGTGTGATATAATTGCTGTTTTTTTTTTTAGTTTCTTTTAAAACTCTAGTTTAAATTCAAAGAATTGGGCTGGGGAGATAGCTCAGTAGAATAAGCATCTGCCTGGCAAGTGCAAGGTCCTGAGTTCAAGCCTGGATATCTTAAAAATAAATAAATAAATAAATAAATAAATAAATAAATAAATAAATAAATTCAAATAATTTGTTAACCTGACTTACTACCCCACATGTTCTTGCAGAATGACAGTGAGGTGCTACTACCATAGGGACAACATACTGCTAAATGCCAACATCGAAAGTCTGCCGCCTCCGATGGCCTCTGTGAAGCCAGGCCTGCTTACACTGATTCTGCAAACCTACCCGGGTGAGACGTTCAGGCCTAGGATGCTGGCTTAAATGCTTTGGGGGACTTTCCCTGAAATGAACCTTCCTATTCTGCCAGACTACAGCGTCATGGTAGTGACGCTGAACTGTATTAGCAACTGTCACCTGCTTGAGTACTGAGGCTCCTGCTCCATTTCAGATAACTCCTACCGACAGCCTTACAACTACAGTGAGTACCCTCTAGTGAGATACCTCCGCCAGCCAATTTACATGGAGGTTAGACTTCTAAACAAGAATGACCCCAACCTCAGACTGGTCTTGGATGACTGCTGGGCGACCTCTACTGTGGACCCTGCTTCTCTCCCTCAGTGGAACGTCATCGTGGACGGGTAGGTACTCCAGCAGGACACCTAGCCGATCCATTGGGATTTGCCTGTGATGGAAAACAAAGTGGCTCGGGCTTTAGGGGAACACTTGATCACAGAGGCCAGGGCTTAGGCCTTGTTTTAGTTTTCAGTCCTCAGGATAGCAAGGTGGCTAGGGGCTGCTGTGCTACCCTGAAGTCTTACAGAACAGGGCCTCCACCAGAGGAGTCTGACTCCAGTACTTTATCCAGAGAAATGGCAGTTCCATCCCTCATCCAGCTAACGAATTTAGGCCATGTGCTGCACGTTCTGGATTCCACATGTGTCATCTGAGCGTCCTCACCCTGCCATGGAGGGTCCACATGTGTCATCTGAGCGTCCTCACCCTGCCATGGCTCTCTTAATCTTGAAGAAATGTGAGCTTGCCACTCAAATAGCCTAAAGCCGCACTTAGTAAGTAGTGGCGCTGGGATCAGAATTCCTGCTGGACAGAAAAGCCAGGCACGATGACAGCAGGAGCTTGTGGAGACACACATACGCATAGACCCCTGCCCTCTCAGCTCCACCTGCAGGGCTCTGTCCAGGGAGGTGCACCTGTGGCAAATTGCTTATTGGCTCTCTTGACAGTGGGTGGAGCGGGGAGCCTGTTGCCAGGCTGTGCACAGCCAGGCTCCCACCTGTGTCTACGCATCGCTGTGCACTTAGGTAGCTTCTGCCTTACCTCATGGGCTGGTTCAGTGACACTTCTCCACGAGGCCTACCTGGAACCGCCCTCTCACTTCCCTTGGTCTCAGCTCTTGGTACTTAGCACCTAGCATATAGTATTCTTCAAGTTTCCTCCTCCCCGGTTAACATGTAAAGTATAAAATAGTAGGGATACTCCTGGGCATAACAGGTACTCTTTAGGGGAGTAACTAGCCACTGTCCTCTGAAGTGAGGCACATAAAATGTCCTACTTGATGGACAGACAGGTTTTTTTAATGCACAGCAGAAAAGAATGCAACTGTAACATACAACTTGGGACTTCCTGCTTCCATTGGCTGAGTCTGGTCATAAAAATAAGATTCTGGTAGAAGGTAGGCAGGGCTGCACCCCCGAAGGCAGTGCACATATCTCAGTTTGGGCGAACGTGCATGGGGCAGCAGATGTGACTGATGTCTCTCCCTGATGCCTGCTTCCTAGCTGTGCCTACAACCTGGATAACTACCAGACCACCTTCCACCCAGTTGGCTCCTCCACGACCCCTCCTTCTCACTACCAGAGGTTCCACGTGAAAGCTTTTGCCTTTGTGTGGGAGAATCGGGTTCTCCCAACCCTGGTAAGTGACGCGAAGCTACTGGAGGCGGCAGGCCGTGCGGGTGCTTCGGCCCAGCCTACCTCTTCTGTCTCCAGGTCTACTTCCACTGCAGTGCTTTGATCTGCAATCAGCTCGCTCCCGACTCCCCTCTGTGCTCTGGGACTTGCCCTGCCTCACCTAGGAACAGAAGAGGTACGAATCCCAAACCGCAGCTCCTGGGATTCTTATTCATCCTGAGCTTCAGTCTTTCAGAATTGAAGGCTTTAAGGGTGGAGAGGCTAAGGGCCTGAGTTCAGTCCCCAGTTCTGGGTGGCTCCCTGTCAAGCCCCAGGACCCTGAGCACTCTCCTTAGCCCGGCATTTACCACTCAGGCAGGCTCTTGCCTAGCTCTGTGGAGGAATGGCCTGAAAACCCATCCCAGCTCCACAGTAAAGGGTGAAGTGTTACCTCAACTATCTGTCTCTAGACACAGGGGCCACTGAAGGGGACACAATGACAGCCAGCCTTCCGGGACCCATTCTCCTGTTGTCAGATGACTCTGCATTTAGAGGTACGGAGTTAAACCCTTGGTCACTTACTGCATTCTTTATCCCCAGAGCTTAATGTTTACGAATAGCATGTGTTCGTGATAAATAAACAGAATAAGACAGTCTTCCTTCCAGGGAGGCTTCTGCTGAGTCTTCTCAATCCACTTCCAGAAATTCATTAGGATCCTACGTTCTACCCACTGATCTAGTACTCCTTGCTCTAGCTGTCTTACGTCTGTGGCCCCACCTGCTATTTTATTTCCGCTGTGTAGTCAGGTTCCTCGGTTGAACACATCTGGGCTGGTTCTACCTTAATAGTTAGTGTCATATTGAATCCTCGTTACCTTATTAGCTCTGAGAGGACTGCTGCCTACTGTGCACCTTTGGGATGCTTCTCATAGGATGGATAGGCCAAAGACACGAGCATCTTTTGGCTTGCCCCCGCTGTACAAGTCTATATTAGGGTTTACTGCTGTCATCCTCCCACATTCTCACCCCAGATTAACGTGAAGTTACGCAGTCCTGTCTCCAGCATGTGAGATCAGGTGCGGGGGGATTGGCTAGCCCTATCTGTGAGCCTCAGATGCGGTGTTAGACAGGCAGGAATTCTGAGCCCCTTTCAAGTGTCGATCTAACTTGAGGCTAGAAAAAGCAAGTGTGAGTGGCTGAGTGGAACGTGGATGTGGACCAGGGGAGGGGTGGCTGGCTTATAGAACAAGTGGGTAGGCCTTGTGCAAAGATTCCCAAGGCAGCATAGTGAAGCTTAGCCTTGTAGTTGTCTGGGTTACATGAGGCTTCAATGGAACCCTTCAACCGGCCTTACAAGATGCTTCTTTCCCAGATGCTGTAGACACCCAGGGGCTCAGTGTGGCCGGAGAAGTTGCTTCCAAAGCAGTGGCTGCTGGGGCCGCCCTAGTGGGCTCGGTGGTGACTCTAGGACTTGCCTACTACCTGCGTAAGAGAAGAACTGCGATGCTAAATTGCTGACTGAACTCGCAAATAAAGTTGAAGTGAACTTCTTGACTTCTACCTTTTTTAAGATGGGACAACCTTGAAGGCTTTTTCTCTCAGTGAATCTTTTAAAAAAAAAAAAAAAAAAAAAAACAAACCTCGATGGAATACGTAGGTGCAATCCTCAGGGCAGGCTTAGGTCTATGTGGACTGAAGAGGAAGAGTTACATTTGCCTCTTCTGGCCCTTTCGACCCTTTACTCCTTCTTAAAACCTTCTTTGTAATATTTTATGCCCCTCCTCCTGCCTTGTTTTATTTTGTTAAGCCCACCAAGACTGCAAAAACATACTTTTAACTTCAGGAATAATAATTTAGTCTTATAACCACACCTTTAAAGGTGGCACACTTTAGATCCAGATGGTGGCGTCTGTCGTGGGGAATCTGTACCTGTACAGGGTCTCTTGGTTCCTGTCCCCTACTCCCCTCCAGCACCCCCACCGCTTATTTACAAGAGCCTTGTCTTCGTTACCTTTTCTCTTCCATCTGTTGCTTTCCCCTCCCGGCCCTTGCTCCGCTCCCATCTGAACATTTTCTTCCTATTTCACGATGCCTATTACACGTTCCGGTCCTCATTTGTTTTTGCACACGAGACTGACCCCCTGCTCCTCCCTGAATCCTCTGGTACTCGCGCCTGTCATAGGGTTCAGCTGGAGCCTCTCTGGGGTGCACTTAGGCGAGCCCAAAGAAGACATGGGGGCTGGAAGCTCCTGTGTTGGATCTGTCACTTTTAAAAATACCTGGCATGGGGTATTTACAGAGTAGCAGAGTGACTGTGGGGCCGCCCCTCTTGGTCTGTAGGTCCAAGCCAGGCACTGGGTGGTCCTGTTGGTCTGGGCCTGTGCTGATGGTGTAGAATAGTGGAAGTCAGAGGGAGTGGCCATATCCAGAGGCGAGAAGCAGGGGACAGCACTAGGACCCTGTAGTCCTCTCTGGGTCATTCTTCCACTGCCCTGGCAACTTCCTTAAAAGTACGCAGCATCTCAGCACATGCGTAACACATGGCTTCTTGGGGGTTACATTCATAGAGCTTTCCTTCCTAAGAGAAGCCAGGTGTTCCCAAAAAAGGGACCTTGTCTCCTGCCTCAAAGCATTTCCTGCCTCCAGTGGCTCTGACAACTTCCTTGAGAACTTAAAATTAGTTACACATCCCTTTGCAGTCCTAGGCAAGAGGCCAGCTGGTCCCACCCGTGGGAAAGCAACACCGCGGAAAGAGGCTCCCTCCTTGGGTTCCAGAATAATGGTCCTGGCGTGAAGGCTGTCACCACGCGTACTCCATCCTGCGCTAGCTGCGGAGGCCCCTGAGGGGCCCTGACCTGCAGATCTGCGCCTACCTCGTCAGCGTGCATCAGCACGGGGCTTGCAGGCGCCTAGATCTCTACTGCAGAGATGAGTCCACGGGTATCCTTCAACTCAAAACTCTGGATGTAAACAAGGAGAGCATGAGCTGAAATTGTCTCTGTGGCACGAGGTAAAGATAGAAATAGAAGTCTCTAATATTGGGCTTTTCCCTCTTGGCTATGAATTTTCATCTTGCTTACTGGGATCTTCAAAATTAATGCTGAAGTCAAGGGCAGACGATGTAGGACTATGTGGTTGATGCCTCGTGGCACACAGCAAGTCGCTAGCTTTATAATGCATTCTTCTGCTGTATTTCAGCACTTTTTTTTTTTTCCTGGATTCTTATCATTCCTTGAATTCAGCCCTGGCACGAGAAAAGACATACCTTCCATTGCACGGAAGCCTTTGCACTTCTAGAGCAATAGGAATTAGAATTTCTAGTCTCATCGCAGTGTTCTTTGGACCTTGATCCAGACAGATAAGGCATTATTCTAATGACAAGAGAAGATCTCAGGTTCATACTTCTGTGTTTGCGTGATTTTATAATGTTGTATTGCTACACTTTAGAACCAAAATGTGACCTTAATGGCATTAAAAAAAAAAAAAAAGAAAGAAGTGTCTAGTTCAGTGACTTCCTGACCAGTAAGCTGAAAGGTGACAGCCTGCCTCATGTCCTACAGGGGCCGGGAATGGGCGTTTGCGATCTTAAGCCTTAGAGCCTGATGATGTCATTACCCCGGCAGCACGGGCTTGGTAGACATGATTGGGTTCTTGACCCTGCAGATTACTGATGTGGGGCCTATCGCAGGACGGCTCCAAGTTAGAGGCGGGACGGTCAGACTTGGGGCACACGCACCAATGGAAGCAGAATTGTGAATGACTGAGGGCCACAGACCGGGGAATGCAGACAGCCTCTGGAAGAGGAACACACAGGACACAGATTTTCCTCTACAGCCTTCACGAGGTCTACAGTGTGACTGCTCCTGCCTTTTGGACTTCTGACCTCCAGAACTATAACATAGCCAGTCCTTTATGCCATTAAAATTGTGTTTGTCATAGTGGCAATAGAAAACCAGTGACTCACACCCATGTATTTATTCATGACCCACAAGTTGGAAAAATATTTTGCTCACAATGCTCATGTTACTGAGAGCAATTCAAGCCCCTAATATCTTGTCCAGGGTGGAAGTCAAAGTTCTCTGATCACAGAACTAGAAGCTCTCACTGCAAGCTTGCCTGTCTTCAAGGGGTTAGGGTCTGAGCCTTACAGCTGCTCTCCAGCACGACTGGGCTCTGGCAGGCTTGCCACGGATGCCAAAGCAGAACTTCGAGGGCAGAACATGAAACTCGCCTGCGGCAGCTGCTGGGACAAGCACTTGTTGCCATGGTAGCCTGGAACAAGCAGCCGATTCAAGTCACGTTCCCAACTTTTCAGAATGCACATCCTACAGAGTATGGGGGAGGCAGCCTAATCAGAGAGGAGCCGTGTGGGCAGAGAGCAGCTCCTATCCCAGAAGCTGCTCCTCCATTGACACCAGCACTCACAATCTCCTCTCCTGGGTAATGACAGGAAGCACAGGTGTCAGGCAGAGAGAGAGGGCTCTGGGGTTCTGACGCATGCCGTGTGACTGTGACAGTGGAGACTGCATGCAAGGGCCAGGAACGGACTTTTGTGATCTGCAGAGCCACCTGGACAGTGCTTCACTTTGTGCCCTGCCCTGTGGCATCACGCAGGCAGGATAGGTAAGGCTTTAGAACAGACACTGGGCTGGGGTTCCTGAGCTACATTCTCTGGGCTGTGTGGGCCTGGGCAGAGGTAACAGTCTTGGTGCCTCCCTCCACATTTGTCAGACAACCCACTTTGCAAGCAGTGAGGATTCAGTGGACTATCAGCACACCGGCCTAGAGATCCCCAGACAGCCACAGCGCTGCTGAACAGCAAGACGGTGACGGCACTGGTCCAAGAGTCTGAAGTACAATGCCAAGGGCAATAGCATGAGTGACCACTGTGGGATGAAAGGAGCTATTGCCAGACTAGAGGCTCTTCATCAAGCACGTAGTTAATAGACATGTTTTGAACCACTTAGTAAATGGATCTTTAGGGAACAGTTTCTGAAGACACTTAGGTTCTCTGGAAGGATAAATGTGCTAGCCCTTGGGACCTGTGAGCATTCCCACTATGGCAAGGGGAACTTTGAAGACATGACTGAGAATGCTGAAGCACTTTGTAGGCTGAGGCAGGTAGGTTGCCAAGAGTTCAAGGCCAGGCCTGGGCTACAAAATGAGTTTCAGACCAGCCCAAACTGCATAGTAAGATCCTGTCTCAAAAAGACAAGGCGGGGGGAGTCATTTGGTTTTTCAGGTGGGCCGTAAATACAGCCACACGTATCCTTAGAAGGGGACTTCCAGCTACAGAGAGGAGAAGGCAGCTTAGTGCTGGGGTGCTGTTCCTGCACAGGTGCAGGAACACTGAGCTACACAATAGAGGCAGGTGCTAGGAACCAAGATGGAAGCTGAGAGACGGACTTCCTCTAGGTCCACAGAAGGAACTGGTTCCACTGACACCCGGACTGTAGGTCCTTGGTCCTTTGATTCCACAGCACCTGAAGATCCTTAGTTGCCCTAGAGGATTTTTAATGTAGAGCACAATGATGTGCTCTTGTTTTTCTTTTTAACCAAGGTCTGGCTATGTGGTGAGGCTGGCCTTGAGCTCAGCAACCCTCCCGCCTTAGCCTAGCAAAGGCCGGAAGTACAGGTGTCCACTACCATGCCCGGCTTGAGAATGTACTCCTCCAAGGAAAATTGCTAGATTTTCTTTATAATCTGGTCATAATATAGTTTGACTATGACACAATTTCTTATTTTATGAAGGAAAACCAAAATTTTATAATCAAATAATAAGAGAATAGCAATATACTGCGCCTTGTTAGCTTCAAAGATCCTTACTTCGTAGTAAACACGACTGCAGCCCAAGGGCGTGGTCCAGGCTTAATGAAAGGGGGCTCCTAGCTTTTTTCCTTTGCTACTGTGCTTTCTCTTCACTTCTGTCCTGCTAAGTTGTTCCATGGCACGGTGCTGATCCAGCATAGCACACCCTTACAGAATGTATGCCTCTTGGTCTACGATAATCAAGAGAAATCGCCCCTGTCCTTACCAAGACTCGCTTGGAGCTGAACAGGTGATATGGGTGAGTCCATGAGATTTAGGGGGAGAGTGGGGACTTCTTCTTTCCCTCCTGTGTCAGAAGAGCTATGTCCCGGCTGTGTGTGACATTGTGACATTGTGTCGCTGTGACTCCTTGAGCAGTGGTAGCCACCTGAGGACCACTAGGAAGCAAAGCAAGGGCACCCCTGATGACTTTATTCTGTTGGCTGAATTATCACTGGAAGCACTTATTAAAAAAGAAGTTTTGTTTTTGCAAGTAAAAGCAACCTAACTGATGCAAGGTGGAATATCTGCTTTTAGAAGAAAGGGTATGCCTGTAATTTCCATCAGAGAGAACTTACAAGTTGCATCTAAGCTTTTCTTTGGATTAATAAACAAATTTACATAAATCATAAAATAAAAGTGCCGTTTTCTGACAAGTTTTGCTTTGGCTCTTTCAGGTCCAGGAAGGCCCAAGGCTGGTTGCGTTCATCCTCGAATGCCCCTGGTACTTCTGAGAAGAGCGTCCCTTGCTCTCCCCTTTCCACCTCAGTTGTCCCTTGGTCCTTACGGGTGATTGGTTTCAGCACCTCCAGCTGATCCCCAAGCCCACGGATGCTCAGGTCTGTTACATAAAATAACAGTGTTGTCAGATGTGGTGGCACAAGCCTACTGCTGCAGTAGTTTGGGAGGCTAAGGCAGGATGATCACCAGTTTGAACCCACCTTGAACAACTTAACAAGACCTTGACTCAAAATAAAAAACAAGGACCAGGCTGTAGCTCTGTACGCAGGCCCTGAATTCAATACGTAGTGCTTGAAAAATCCGTGTTGGCATACAACATACATAGTTCTTCCATATACCTTAATCATCTGTAGACTACTAATGACACGTAATGTTATGTAAATGTTTTTTAAATAGTTGTTAGATGGTATTGTTTAGGGAATAAGACAAAAATTGTACATGTTCAGCACGGATGCAATTTTATCTTCAAATATTTTTTTTCTTAAAAGTTGGTTCAATCCTTGGAAGCTGAACCCTGGAGCCTCAGCAACACTTGCACAGAGAAGCTCGATTCAGAGCAGGTACTGGAGCCTCTATTCCTGACCCACATTCAGGAATCCTCCAGTTCAGAGGGGAGGGAAGACGCCCCAACGCCAGCTGCAGCGGCCGCGGCGGTAGCTGCTGCGGCGGCGGGAGGGCGGTTCTCCTTCCTGGCCCCAGGTTTGCCATCTAGAGGAGAGAGCTGAAGAGGACATCTGCCACCCGGCCACCTTCGATGAGGTTGGAGCAGTTTCACCTGGGCGCCCTCAACAACGCTCCAGACCCTTGAACTCAATCTCTGACTTTAAACCTACCTTGTGATTTCCCACTGGGTCAAATTACCTAGGCGACTACACCTGGGATCTTATTAGCTGCTAACAGCCTCCCTGAGGTTGCAGGAAGAATCCAGTTCTTCCAGTTCTCCACGCAGTTGAGTCTCTGCTATGCTTGGATGTGCGCTCCCTCTAGTGGCCAGGAGACCAAACACCTTCTTCATAAAACCCATTCCCTTTTGATTTTTTTTTTTTTTTTTTTTTTTTTTTTTTTTTTTTTCAGGATTGCAAAACTTCTGCACTCAAGCAGTGTAGCCTGATGAGCGTTTCAAAAAGCAGAGTGTGATGGACGGGGCCCAGAGGCAGCTGCGGTAGGGCAGCTTCGCCTGTGGGTTCTCTGTTTGTTGCTTTCTCCCTGTCTTGGAGCGCTATTGCTTGACCCCTGAATGAATCCTAGGATGGGAGAAGGACGGAAGCTGATGGAGACCTCACGTTCGTGACCGAGCACGTGGCCCTCCTTTACTTTGATGAGACCGTGGTCAGGTTCGTGCCTGAGCACACGGTTCTCCTTTGCCGAGGTGACTGTGTATGAGATCACGCTGACGATCCTGAATAAAGCTGACTTGTTTTGAAAGTTCCTCACTCACTGGGGACGGAATCTCAGTGAGTCCGCTGAGCCACCTACATTGGGTCTTCTCGGCCCTTTCGACGCCAGCACACAATTTTACAACAAAGCAGGGCTATTACTATTGAGCGGGCCAATCACAGCCCAGGATCTTGGGTACCATGAGCAAAGAATTGCCAGGTGCACCCAGCTAAGTAGTGAGCAGCTACATTTATTAAAGATCACAGGAAGCTTTGCTCGGGGGCAGTCCCTGCCAACAAAGGTGCCCAGGCAGCTGAAAAGCAGGGCCCGCCAGTGAAAGACAGCAGTAAAAACAACAGGAAAAAGAGGCAGCAAAACGGGGGGCTCAGGCGTTCTGAGTCTAAAGCCAGACAACGCTGCTCTCGGTGCCTCCCACTCTCTCCCCCATGGTGCCAGTTCTCTGGCCCCTGTGCCCTTAGCTAGGGCATTGGTCACTTGCTCGGGCTTTGTTGGTTTTTTTTTTTTTATGTCTCTTAGGATAAGGGCAGCAGGAGTAACTGTTGAGTGCTGTCCAGGGTGCAGGGGGGGAAGGGAGTACCGCTCTCTCTTAGCTCCTTTGCTGCTAACTGCGCTAGGGCCACAGGATGCCTGTGAGCTGTGCAGCAGGAACCAGAAGGCAGGAAGAGAGTAGCTGGGCTAACGCCATGCGGGCAACTCAGGAGAAGCCATGCCCCAAGCCAGTGAGCCCTGGAGCTGTTCTGAGCAGCAGTGAAGGCTGAGTCCGGTGGCCCTGGTGAGCCAGGGAACAGGATGAGAGCTGGCATTGAACAGCACACTGCTGGCAAAGGTAGAGGCAGGGGAAATGCTACATGGCAAATAACTTAGTTTGTATGCTGAAGTTGAAGAATGAATTCTAAGGAACAACAGAGATTAAGGGTAGGAAAATCAGAGAAAATGAGTAGGGAATCGGAATGGGGGAATGGGAAATAGAAGTAGCTCCTGAGAGGCAGGAGGGTCCCAAATGGGTTGCCAGCGAGCCCACCTCTAAAAGTACATTTTATAGAGCAAAATCATGAGGTGGGTACAATGTGGGCCAAATTATGATCAACCAATAAGATTACAGGTACAGATAATGTTGATCTAATGGTAGCGAGGGTACATGGGCGATACCACCAACACTGGTTGAAAAAAAGACACTGGTTGATGCTCTGTAGCCTTTAACTGTATCTTTAGTCCTAGTAGGTGGGGAAACATGGCACTTCCCTGATGAACCAGTGGGAAATCTCAAAAGGGTTATGCCAATATTCCCAGGCCCCTTTTGTCCCTTGGGGAAGGATGTAACCCTAGCCCTTGTGACTTTCATCAGATGTGCCTCCAGCCCTCGTCCTGATGCCCTGTCCTCTTTGGCACTGACTCCCTCAAGGGCCTGGCCCTATCTGAGTGCCTGCTGTATTGCTGTCTAACTTAGCTATCTCTGTTAGTGAAACACTTGGACATAAATCAACACTACAAGTGTATAAAGTCACAACTTGTTACCTTTTGACACTGAACTGTGTCAAAAAGACCAGGGTCACCAGTCTAATAAGCTCAGCCTTAAGTCTATAGCGGCCCTTGACAGCTTGGCTGACAACATACTATTTCAAAAGTTCCTGTTCTGCTTGGTTTGAAACAGTTGGGTAGCCACGCAGTTGGGCGTTGCGTGCAGCAAGTGCTGTGTTAGGGCTCTGTATGTGATTTCTCTTGCTAGGGCTCTGTATGTGATTTCTCTTCCTTTGAGCAGCCAAAGTCTTAGCTGCGACAGTACCAAGAATAGAGACCAGGATAACTTTCTGGCAGAGCCTTGATTTAGATGCCACCATTCTTGGCTACACCAAGTGAAGTCAAGTTAGAAGCTAAGTTAGAAACGTTATGGGCAGTCAGACAGGGCTTGGCCTTGGAGGGAGCCGGGGCAGAAGATGAGAACACATTACAACAGGTGGAGGCCAGACTTCGAGGTAGAGATGCAGTGACTACTTCTGCACAGTTCCCCTACGAATAAGCAACAGTAACTTATATTCTAAGCAGGCAACAGTCACTCTGGTGGGCCAGGAAGGTCCCTGACCTATCCCTTCCAGCAGCAGCCATTGTTCATTCCATGTACATGCACTGTGTGATTTGCTTCCCCACTGGGTCAATGAGATCTAAAGCGACTACCTTGTAATCTTACTGCTTGACCGTGCATTTGCCCTGCCTTACACCTACCTTGGGATTTTCCATCGGACCAGTATTACCTAGGTGAGTAACTGCACTTATAATCTTATGAGTTGATCATAGTTTTGTCCCACCTTATACTCACCTTGTGATTGTATTCCAGAAAGCTTCCCTGAGAAGTAGGCTTGTGTGAACCCACTTTCTGGGCCTCCCTTCTGTTTCTCCAAGACAAAAGCTTCTTTCCCTAATAAATATTTCCTGCTGTTAATCTCTGTTGCTCTTTATAATTTCTTCTATGATTTTTCATATGTCTATCAGGTTGGGAGTTATAATATGATTATATGTATGTATGTACGTATATATGTATGTGTGTATGTATGTCTTTTTGAGAAAGGATCTTGCTGTGTAGTTCAGGCAGGCTTTGAGCTCAGTTTGTAGCTAGGCTGGTCTCAAACTCGAAACGATCCTCCTGTCTCAGCCTCCCGAGTGCTGGGATTACAGGTGTGTGCCAGCATGCCTGACATATTTGCTTTACATTACTGCGATTATTTGGAGGTTCCACGTCATCCTTATGTCACTGTCGCCTCTGAACTTTCATTTGATCTCTGAAATCCAGACACAGATCGAGTCACTGGGCTGGGTCTAAGAACTGTCGAAAGCAAACAGCCTTTTGTAGCAGGTTTGCTGACGTCTGCTATGAAAATAGAATTTTCAGGGCATGTCAGTAAGAGGCAGGAGAAGGATTTCTTAGAGATTTACGATTCTCTCAACGGCGGGGTGCTGGTTCTTACAAAAATGAGACGCATTTTGCAGACTTTCTCAGGGGGCAGAAAGCCTAGAAAAAGTAGCCCATCCTCCTCCCTGAAAGGATATTGAGCTCATTCCACAGGCAGGGTTATGTTTTGTTTGTTTCTTGATAGGTGAGTTGGGCATGTTGTAGATTCTCTCCACCTGCTGCTAACTTTCTTAGTTGGGCCAATTCGCGGCCTTGAGCGACATTGCCAGCTGAGTCCTCAAATGAGGCCCAGAAGACTAAGGCTTCTTACAAGTACAGTTTTTACCTATGATTTCCTTGTCTCCTTCCTGCCTTTTATTTCTTCTATCCTACCTCAGTGGATCTGGAAGCTAAGAAGCAAGTAGGGAACGAGTGTGCAATGGTCTCGTCCAGGGAGCAAGGAGTTGGCGCGTCTGTGTGATGTGGGAAAGCAACTCGAGCTTGGCTGCGTTTACGGCACAGGTTTGTGTAATCAGAAATGTTTTCACATGAGCGCTCGGCTCCTCGCTGGAGAGCCAAGAAATCCCACAGCAAGGTTGTGTAAAGCTCGTTGCATGGAAAACACTCCCAAACATGTTTCCAGCCCAGCGCTCTCTCTAAGCTGTTTACCTGGCATCAAAAGGCATATATTGCAGCTTATTGTTCAATTAGTGTGCTATTAATTATAACAAAAAGAGGAAAGGCATATCTGACCTTATTATGAGCAAAGAGGATTTGGATTTTTATACTATCATATTCTTAGACAGTCACATCACTGGCCACCACCTGGATCAAGCTAATAAGCTAGTTGTCAACCTCCACCCTCATTTCCTTCTCTCTCCACACACACAATCTACCACCCAGTGCTGCTGGCTTTCTAAGTGAGGACAGTGTCTGCTTTAGCTGCCCTGATACAGGTTATAAGCACAGCTATCCCATGCGCTGGTCTTTTACAGGATTCTTAACTGGCTTTTCTACTCCTAATCCTTGGGCTATGAAGTGAACCTCCAAGGTTGGGTCACACTGTGTCACACTCCCACGTAAAACCCTTCCTCGCCTCCCCTTTGCTCTCCAGTATAAACCTCCTCCCTGTCAGGCACAACCTGGACATGACTTTCTCAGCAACCACACTATGTTAAGCAAACCACAGCCCCCAGAAAGCATGCTACCATCTGCAAATGATGGGAAACTGGACAGACTGGTCATGTTGTCCTCAGACAAACAGGACAGGATGTCATAAAGAAGAGATAAGACAGAATAGACCTTCCAATGCCAGGACTCTTGGTGACATCTTTATGTCTGCACCACATGCTCTGAGAATCTTGCATTCAGAACCCTGCTCACACACTACCCCTGCCTGACTTCCCATGACCCTTTTCTCAAGTCCTATGAAAAGCCCACTTTTCTGTTTGAGACTGATGGTCTTCTCACCCTCAGTCTGCCTGCACCCAGGTAAATCTTGTGCCACTGTGGCTTTACCACGCCTGCTGGGGTGGTCTCTGACTCCTGCGATTCTTTGCACAGCCTACACTGATGACCTCCTTCCTCTCTTCCATTTACTTTATGCTCACTGGGCCCAGTCACATGACATCGTTTCCCTACACACATCCATCTCTTTCCAGTCTCTGGAACTTTGGGACATTGTGCCCTCTACCTACCAGAAACACCCTCTCGTGATCACTGTGGCTGAAGTAACCTTTCTTCTACAAACTTATCAGAACCAGCAGTGGGTAATCTCTCAGATGGAGCCCATGATCCTTACCTGTGGTTTTAATGCCCTTCTGTGATTCCTCTTGAGCATGACTGGTTTCCTTGGCTTTCTTCTAACCAATAGACTATAGAAAATGGAAGAGGATGTACGTGAGCACATGTACATGATTATATTACCTTAGAATGTAATGCGCCTCTTGCTAAGAGACTCTTCCTTGGTGGTACTGAAGATGCAGACTGCCACACTGTGAGCTGCAGACTAGAGAACAATGATCATACCACGAGGAAGTGACGACCACAGTCCAGTAGCCAGCATGGAACCGAACAATGGCCATGACCATGGGAGCGCACCTGTGGGACCCTACTTGGTTAAACCTTAACAAGAACCCTGCCCTTTCAACACAATGACCATAGTCAGGCAAAGTATCAAGCAAAGTTATTTCTAGGCTCCTAATGGAGAGAAAATGTAATCTAATACATGTATGTTCTCTTGGTGAATGGTAGGTAATAAGTTGCTATAATTATTATGTGGCAGCAAATGACTAACATAGTTGTTAAGTGATCTTGTGTTGGGAAGTGAACTTCAGGAGGGAGGCCAAGGACCTTTCTATTCACCACTGCTGAAGGATCAGTACCAAATCAGAGCCTTCATGCCCCACTGTGGCTAGTGGCATGATTTGATTTGTCTGCCTAGTAACTACACTAAAATCATGGTTTGTGAGCATAATTAATTCCAGAAACATGCTCGTAACCCAAAGCACTTGTATATAAGTGAATCTCCTTATAAGAAATAATAGAAACTAAGCTGCTTCATCCCACAACCCAAAAATATTCATATAAAAATGGTTACAATACTATAATTCAATAAATAAAATACGAAGTATAAAGAGAAACAAATTAACTGCCAGTTACCTTTGAAAACCTTCGTGGCTGGTGTGAGGGGGATGAGAAACAGGGTTATCATGTAGGACAACTTGCACCATCACTAATGGAATCACTGCTATTGATTAGCTTAATGAAATGTTTTATTTTCATGCAATGTTAACAAGGAACCTATCCAATGACACTTGTGCCTCCTTTTGAGGATTTCATGGAAATGTGACATTGCGTGGTTGGTTGTCTTAGTTACTTTTTACTCATTGCTGGGACAAATACCCGACATTCAAAATGAAGGAAGGAAAGGTTTATCAGCTCACAGTTACCGGAGGTTTCAGTCCATATTCGGCTGGCCTAAGGCTGAGTGGAACAGGGCAGAGAGCATCCAGTTCATGGCAGCAGAACAGCAACAATCGCGACAGAGGCAACTGACCAGCCAGGGGAGCAGAGAGCAACAGCACGAGTCTATCTCTCTCTCTTTAAATTACATCAGGCTCTCTGCCTCAGCCTATCTGCCTCAGGCCACAGCTATAATTCCCAGCAGTATTCAGACCATAATCTTATCAGCACTAAAACACATAATCTCAGTGGATCATGGATCAAGTCTCAAACTCTAGAAGTCCCTGCCCGATGATTGCATGAGGCTTTGGGGGGACAGCTAGACATAAACCACAACAGTGGTTATTAAACACTCAAGCCCTATTTGGGCGAGGCTTTCTTATAACATTTTGTATTGTTTCCCACATTTTATAAACCTTCTCTTCCTTCTTTGCAGATGAGGTCTCCTCCATTACATTTTGTGGTTGGGAAATGACCACCACAATCCAAGAGTGAGAGGGGAAGAGAGGGAGAGAAAGAGAGAGAGACAGAGAGAGAGAGAGAGAGAGAGAGAGAGACAGGGAGACAGAGGGCAGAGACAACAGAATGGGACAGAGAGACAACAGACAGACACAGAATGGGGGACACTGGCTCAGTCATGATCATGCAATGCCTGGCTTTATGTAATATTCCTATTGCGAGATTTCTTTTTGTTTTTGTACTGGGAATCAAACTCGGGACCCTGTGCTTACCAGGTATGCCCTTGAACCACTGAGCTATACCTCTAGTCCAAAATCATACCTTTATTAAGTTAAAATGTGTTAGTAATGTTTGCTTGTCTGGTGGGACACTAGATGAGCAAGTTACTTCCAGCCCAAGGTTTCACTGCATTTCCTTTTCTTCTGCTATTCCTTTGAGAGCCTCCTTTCTCTGTGCACCAGTAGGGCCGACCTAGCCCCTCCCTGAGCTCCTGAGTGGACACATGTGCCAGTCCTCACCATCCAGCGTAGTACATCCTCCTGGCCATTGCTATTGGTTCAGTGTTGCCCACAGGATCTTAGTCTGGCCAATCAGAGCCAAACATATTTACATGTACTACAGGCTGGAAGTAGCTTTCTTTCTAGGTTCAGAGTGCTCCTGGGACAACCACCTGGCATGGGCCTGCCTGAGAAAAGCAGGGGGAGGCCATCTTAAATTAAGTCCAGTAGTGCCTGAAGATATCCTCCTCACCCGTCACCCAAACTTTTTAAAGTAACTTTGAATTTGGTGTCTGTCACTAGCAGTTTAAAACACCATGATACCCAGGATTTACTATGAAGCCAAGAGAAGGAACAGTTAGGCGCTATGGTTCTCACGGCTCTCTCAGGGCCTCTGGGTTAAAGATGTGGTCCCTAGTTCAGAGTCCTACTGGAAGCGGTGAATCTTCAGGAGTTAGGTCGTTTGAGCTGTGCCCCAGCCTCTTCCTTTTGGCTTCTGGACTGCTACAATGTGAACAAGTGTGCTATACCACGGGCTCCAGCCACGTGGTGCTGGGCCAGCTGAGGTCCAAGTCCCCAGGGTTCGTGAGCCACGGGCTGCAACCTCTGAAGCCAAGAGCCAAACTGAACTGTCTCTTATTCAGTTGATTTAGCTCAGGCACTCTGTCACAGCTATGGCTTGGCTCCAGGGAGGCCCACACACCCTCAGCAACCAGAGGCTTTGGGGCTGACTTTGTGTCAGGAGACGGGGCCTGCCTGGAAGAGGTGGGCCACAGAGGAGCAGCCTGGGGACAGTGCTGCTCCCAGTTCCAATTCTAGTTACCCTTCCTGCTTCCTGGCTGCTAAGACACAAGAAGCTTCCCTCTGCGACCAGCTGCCACTGTGACCCTCTACCCTGAGCCAAAATCAGTTTCTGTTCCTTTAAACTGAGGTTGGTGGGTATTTTGTCCCAGCAATGAGATAGTTCCTAAGACAGCCACAGTGATGCAAATCTGATACAGGTATCACGTTCAGGGTGGGAAGGAGAAAGGATACAGAAGATAAAAGACATCTAAACAAGTATTTCAAAGACACGGTGAATAAAACAGTGAAGCAGAAATCATATAGAATGTTTTATTTGTGCTTTACAGTTCTTTACCTTTTTTTTGTATAAGAAATTGCTTAACAGGGCAAGTTCTTTAAATCAATACAAAAGTACCAAGTATAAACATGTAAGAGATCAACAACACAGAATCACACTCAATAGTAACAGTGGAAACTGTGCCTTACGACTTTTTCAGAAACTCTCAGACACAAAATTAAACAGACTCTTCCAACTTTGAGAGGTTGTTATTCCCAAACTGCGCTTTTCTTTCTGACGAGTAGTGAATAAGGCAGAAAAGCTGGTTCTGCTTTAGATTTTTTTTTCACCCTGTATTTCAAATGAAAGGAGTGAAAAAATAGCTTCCCTCACTAAGAAAAAAAATTCTCAGAAACAAACCAGTGTTGCCTTGGGTCGGTGGACACAAGTTCTGAGGCTGGCTGGAGGCCCATGCCCTGCCAAGGTCAGGTCTGCACACTGGGAATGGGGGTGACAGGCCACCCTGGCCACCGGGGCAGCTGGAGGCCAGAGCCCAGGAGCGTGGGACTCTTCTGCTCCTTGTCCAAGTCCTCCTAATCTCAAGGGCTGAGCACACCCCACAAGCTCTCCTGAGAAGTTAAAAACATCTCTGCGTCCGACCAGCCAGTCATTCCTGGTACAGCCCTGCAAGGTCTGCAGCCTGCGTAGCCAGCTGACCGTTGGCGCTGGGGTTCTGCTTTGCCAGTGGTCTATTTGGGGACAAAAAGAAGAGGTCAGTCTGAGGCCAACACTGAGTACACAGCTGTACAGGTGACACTCCTTGCTAATGGGTTAGCTCCTTCTTGCAGCCACACCAGCCAGGGTCGATCCATTATGCAAATGAGGAAACTGAGGGCTTGGGAGGTCAAAATGGCTGGGGGACAGGCAGGGCAGGGACAGGCAGGGCAGGGGCGCCCTTCCCCGCTCCTACTCTGGATCTTGGGTTTTCCCCTAATGTCTATGTCTTTTCAACAATACAGCAAAAGGAAGGGCAAACTTTTCACCAGTGGAAAAGCACTGGTACTAGGGAAGTTAAGCGGCTTGTCCAACATCACACAGATACAACAACAGCACAAACACAGACACCTCACCTTCTGATTGGCTAGCTTTCTGATGCCTTCGATGGCAGTACCAAAGGCGCAGGCACAACACACTGCGTATTTTCCGGTCCCTGGGACTGCGTGTTTCAGAGGGCAGTGAGATGGGTGGTAGCTCCACCAATATTAATAGGACTAATGAGTCATCTGTGACTTCCCAGCGGCCTTGCTATCACTGTCTAGGAGTCACGGATCAGGGCTCAGCTGCCCAGCACCGCCCCTGTGACTTCTACCTCAAAGTCCGTGCTTTAGAAAAGAAGCCAGCTGACCACTGCCAGCCTGAAGCTGCCACCTGACCAAGTTCTGGCCAGTGGAGTCTGCCTGTGGGAGGACTGGGCGAAGTTCTGTTAGTTTACTTCCTTAGTGGAAAGGGCCAGGCTCTATTGGTGAACATGCCCCTTGCCCACCCTTCTTCCTGTTAGAAATGTGCCTGGTGTAAACAGTGCTATGTTATGGCCATCATGTGGCAAACCAGGGAGCTGAGGAGCTCTGCCCCCGCCTGCCCAAGCTGACTGACCAGGCCCACGCCCAGCTGAAGCAAGAAGAAGCTGGGCACAGCAGCTAGACCCAGCCAGGCACATCTGGACTGGTGGATCCCGACCCACATTTCCATCGGTGCTAATGGTACAGCCTCACCAAAGTGCAGAGGTCATACAAAAGGACAAAGAGAAGGGGCAAGATGCAATCTCAGGCCCTGAGCACACCCAGAACAAATACAGCAGACACCAGCATGGAAGAAAACGGGAATCATGCAGCTGAAATCTCTGAATTGGTAGCATCTGAGGTAGACAGACAAGGGCAGAAATGTACACAGGAACTCAGATCAGAGATAACATCTCAGGTAACAAAAGAAATACATAAATTAATAGAATCTGAAGTGGAAAAACAACTGCAGAAAAGTATAGAGGAAATCAGACCAGAAATGACCTCTGAACTAAAGAGCTCAGCATGACAACACAAAAAGGCAGAAAGTTCCTGGTATCCTGATACCACAGGGGCTGTATCAGCCCTTTTTATTATATAATAAAAATAAAATCATATTCTTTAAGTTAGGGTTTAGGAAGCTTTTATTCTTGCCACCTAAATTTCTACTTGGTAACAAAGAAATAAAGAAGACTTTCTTCTTTCTGAGTTTTTTCATTTGTCTGGTCTTTTTGAGATAGGTTCTCACTATGTAGTTCAGGCTGATCTTCCTGCCTCAGCCTCCTGAGTGTTGGGAGTATAAGCACACACCACCACTCTCTACTTTTCTTTTTTGAGACAGGGTGTCACTATGTAGCCCAAGCTGGCCTGGAACTCAAGGCAATCGCTGAGATGATAGGTGTGCACCACCACCCACCCTAAAATATGTTGTGCGTGCGTGCGTGCATGTGTGTGTGTGATTAGTGAGCAATACTGTTTTTTAAAAAATATTTATTTATTTTTCTTGTTTCAGAACCTTTTCTTCTTTATTCACTCATTTTTATGGCCGGCTCAGCCCGCCCCGAAGGCAAGGCTGGCGCAGCATGTGGTGCCGGGGATCAAACCGCGGTCCTTGAAGCTGCCCAAGCTTTCCCAAGCAGGTGCTTTAGACCACTGAGCCAGTCCGCCCGGCCCCAGTGAGCAATACTATTCCTTTTAAGCAAATAGTTTTAAATTTTGTGCTCTAATTTCTGACAAAGTAATTACTGGATACATTGAACACCCACTACATATGCATGTATGTGCGGCAACACAAACACATATGTACACAGCAGAAGCATGTTGGGTATCTCAAAAGTTTTTAAGAGGGTAAAATAAGTCCTGCAAACAAAAAGCTCAAAAATTTCTGCCCCAGAGGAAAAGTAAAAACCATGAGCCTGAATGCCTGGGCTGGGGAAAAGAGGGAAATAGCAGGGTGTGAAGTTCAAATCCCCACTCACTCCATCTCTTCGCTGATAAACAGCCACTCAGATTTTGCTGCAGCCCGTGGTGGAATTTGTAAGAACTTGCCTGTCAGGGCAGGGCTCACAGCCAGGGGTAGATTTTAGCTGGGCACATCACCCTGAAGAAGCCAAATAGGCCAGCATTTTCTTGTTTGATCTCCTCTAAGTCTGATAGTGATCAAGGCAATTGACAGCCGACAATTAAGCAATCCTGTGAGAACCACCTCTGAGCTATTTACAGTTAAACCCACTCCAACTTATTATAACAAAAGGACATTTTGAGGTGGGAGAGATAGCTCAGCAGTCTAAAGCACCTGCTTAGGTGCTTAGCTCCCCAGAACCACATGCTGCAACAACCCCACCCTCAGAGCAGGCTGAGCCAGCCATAACATAAATAAGTGAAGTTAGAAAAAAAGGCCTGTATTAAAAGATTTTTTTTCAAAAGGACATTTTGAAAAGTTGTTAAAGGACTATCTACAGAAGAAAAAAAACTCAAAAGAGTGTTGGCTCTTCCTAAAAAAAGAAAATAAAATCTGAAGGGTACAATAGATACAGGGAAAAGGGGATGAACCTATTGAAAAGGAAGGAATTGCTGAGTTGGGGAGGACAGAAGAGGGAGTGGGGAAGAGACGCATCTGTGTAGTGACCAGGACGGCTTGGACAGCACGAGGAGCAGCCAATGCTAACGGAGTTTGTCTCTTCTTTCCCCCCAATTCTTTGACCTTTTTCTCTTCTTAATTTCTTATGTAGCCGGGCGTGGTGGCGCACGCCTGTAATCCCAGCACTCGGGAGGCTGAGGCAGGAGGATCGGTGCAAGTTCGAGACCAGCCTGGGCTACAAAAGTGAGCTCAAGGCCAGCCTGAACTGCACAGCGAGACCCTGTCTCAAAAAGACAAAAAAGAAAAAAAAATTTCTTATGTGTTTCTTTTCTTCTTTCTTCTTTCAATTATACATGCACATACCTCGTAATATGGACTACTATTTGGAAGACCACACTATGCATTGCAACAAATACTATGAAATAAGCATTACTTTATTAAGTAAAATCCTGAATCACTTGTAATTTTTGTTTTAATACTATTTTGTGCTCTCTTTAAAAAATATAAAAAATATAAAAAATTAAAAATACAACAGTATTGGTTCTTTTAAAGCAAGGACTGGCAAACCATGGCCTGAGGGCCATGTTTTTATAAACAAAGCCCTGCTTTTGTAAATAAAGTTTTATTAGAACCCAGTACCTCCCAGGTTCATTTGCTTATTGTCTGCTCATGCTACAGCAGATTTGAACAGCTGTGACAAAGACCACATGGCCTGCAAAGCTGAAAATATCTACCATCTGGCCCTCTGCAGAAACTGCCAAGAGTCACTTGCTATCTTAGTTATGAGGATTAACCTCAGGATTAACTGACCTAGATGTAGGTGCCTTCTGGCCTGCTCTCAGCGTTGGGCTTTGATTTATTTTCCTGATGACCTAACGGGGCTAGCCGGGAGGATTATGCCATACAAGGCTGGAAGTGCTTGACAGAGACCCAGGCACAGAGCCAGTGCTCACAGGTGTCAGCCCCTCTCATCAAATTTGCAAGAGCTGCAGCAGACTTCATGGGGATGGAGGAGCCTAAAATTAGGCATGAAAGGTTGAAAAGTCATCTGAACAAATCTCTTAGGAGGGCAGCACATTTTTTATAAATACAGCATCTTACAGTAATTTCAACACAGCTGACTTTTTTTTTTTTTTTTGTCTAGTTCTGGGAATCAAACTCAGGACCTTGTGTGTGCCAGGCAGGTGTTGTGTCATTGCACTATATCCCTGGCAAACAGTCAGTTTGACTTCAGCAGTTATTACTGATGTGAGCAGGTCACGGTTTAGGTGTGGCCGCTACTCTTGCTATGTCAACTTCAACAAATAAACTCCTAGCAGATCAGGCGAGCACGCTCCTGGGAGCATCAGGGCTGGCCACGGAGACAAGTCAAAGCAGCTCTGTTCTGTCAGGCTCTTCTGCTATGATGTTCTTTCCCTGAATCCAGCTGACTGGACTGAACCCCCAATATCTCGAACTAAACTAAACCTTTCTTCCTTAAATTGTGGATTTCAAGTACTGTGACCAGCAATGGGGAAAACTCAGAAAAATTCCCAAGATGAAGTAGCTGGTATTAGGAGCTGCACTGTGGGCACGAAAGCAATCAGATCAAGCGGGAGACTCCCCCCAAGATGCTCAGGGATAGGAGATTCCTGGCTCCCGCGCTGTTTGGGCAATGCACAGCTGCAGTCGGGCCACCTCCTCTCCTGTTGTTCTCCTTCTTTCCCCAACATCCCCCACCAAACATGCACAAAACCTTATTTTGACTTCTGCCAATTAAATGGGTATCTTTTTAAAGAATTCAATACAACGGCTTTTGATGCAGAACTATGAGAAGCACCACTTTTTACTGGCGCTAGTGCACTGTTTTACAGAACCTCTCCAAGATTAAACTATTCCACAAACATGGACTTACCTGGAAGAAAACCAGCAGCTGATGAGGCTGCCGACCACCATAGAGGACACCATGACTGTCCCTGATATGGCAAGCGATAAGAAGGCCAAGCCACAGAGGACGCACAGCAGGGTAAGGCCGCCCACAGAAATGACCAGCCCTGTGGGGAGAGCATCATTAGAAGTGATTGCCTAAACCGGGTTCAAAACAGGCACACACTGGGCCAGTGTGTTCAAAATAATGACAGCTCAAATTTTTCAAGTAAGATTTCCATAAAGATCCAGATCTGGGGTACCACCCCGCTTGGGTGTGCCTCACTACATAGCGGCAGCTAGCGGCCCTCCAGGTGCTTCGCCCCTGTCGCTCCCACATTATATCACCTGGGTCTCTTTGCCCTCTTTTGTCACCCACTGAACAGGCTGAGGCTCAGAAAAGGTAACTTGTCAGCAATCACACCGCAGCGCAGACTCTGGAGCCCACATCTGGACTGCTCTGACAGCTGCCTTATGCTGGAAATGTGAACCTCTGGCAAGGATGGCAGATGCCCGGTCAGTGCTGTCTTCCCAGGTAGTTTCCAGTAACTGAGCAGGATACCTTCCAGTAATATGACTCCTGCAAGTGCGGCCAGGGAGCTGAGCACCACGAGGAGCAGGAAGAACCCGACAGGGACAGTAGCCATGGCCACGAACACCAGCACAGACAGGGCCAGGAAAGGGTGTCTGTCCAAGCACTGACCCACTGGGGACTTCATGAAGGCAACCACCTGCCAGCAAAGGACAAAGAAGCAGGTCTGAGTGCCAGGTCTGAATCCCAGGGTGAATGAATCCATCTAAACTGTGGCAAGGACAACCAGAAGTCGTCAAGGCGGAAAGCTCCTAAGACAGACCTCATTACAAACATGAGTCACCCAGGCCATTTACAGGGGCTCTGCGTCAAGCGGCAAGTTCCAAGTTTCCACTCAGGGTCAGGTCTCCTGAGAGGAAACACGCGGTACAGCCCGCCTGCGTAACACAACACGCGGCACAGCTTGCCTGCGTAACACACGCCCTCACTGAAGGCATCCTCGGCTACACGTGCTCAGGAGATGTAGGTGCACTCTGCCTCCTTCCTCGTAGCTGAGATTTGCATAGTGCTGGTCCCTCAGGACAGCTTAAATTCCGCTCAGCATCAGAGAGAAGCTGAGCAGAACACAGAACATCAGGCCCCGGTCCACACTTGCTGAATCCAGTTCTGCTTTTTCAACAAGATTCCTGGGTGACTGGTACACACATTAGAGTTTGAGATGCAATGGACTAGATGACTTATTTAATGACCAGTTTTCAAGTGAGACTCTGACATTCAAAACTAAGGCCTTGGCAATAAATGTCAAGTGCACGCAACAGCCGCCAGCTCAGTGGGTGAAAATGCTTTCGTCTCTAACCTTGATGCCATAGTTGAATACAGCCCGATGACTGTACACACATACTGATTTGACAAATGGGACTTTGAGATTTGACTCAATGGAAGAGGCCTGGCTGTAAAGCAGAGCTGGCCCCAGGCAGCCCAGAAAGGATGGGTGGTTCCTCTCCTTCTGAAGCCCCTACTTCTTTCTTTTCAGCACTCATATGCTAACCCTGTTCCCCTAAAAGCTCCCAAACATTCCTTCGTGAAAATTGGTTCCTGCTGGTCTCCTGCCTGCTTTGCAGGCCACGTGACTGAAGTGAAACCATAATTCAAGTACAGTGGTTACAGGTGCCACGTTCCAAAATCCAGGTGCTTCCTAGAGGCAAGTGTTCACCCAAGTGATTCAACAGTGGGAATTTGGGGTAAGTTGAAAACATGGGAATTTTATAGTTTAAGATGGCAACCAAAGCACAGGGTGGACTCGGTCCAATAGGAAAAGCCAATCCAAGAGCATAGCCATCTATCTTGGGGCCTCCACAGTGCTTCCTGTGGAAATCTCTCTCTCTCTCTTTTTTTATGTCATCCATCCTTTTATTTTTATTTATTTTTTTTTAATTTTTTTTTTCTTGTTTCAGAACCTTTGTTTGTTTATTCACTCATTTTTATGGCCGGCTCAGCCCGCCTCGAGGGCAGGGCTGGCGCAGCATGTGGTGCCGGGGATCGAACCGAGGTCCCTGAAGCCGCTCAAGCTTTCCCAAGCGGGTGCTTTAAACCACCGAGCCATCCTGCCGGGCCCCGGTCCTTTTATTTTTTTTTTAAAGAGTAAAAATAGCAGAAGCAAAAGTAGAAAAAGGCAGTAACAAGTAAGAGTACATATAGTACAGAATTTCAAAACAAGAAAAATTTAACAATGGTTGCATTACATATTTTCATCATCAAATCAGTATAGATCAACAGATATAGGTATGTAAGACTGATCAAACAATTAAATGTTAACACTTTCAGTGAACATTAATTTTTTTTGTTGTTGTTGTTTAGTTTGTTTTTTGGCAGGACTGGGGTTTGAACTCATGACCTTTCACTTGCCAGGCAGGCGCTTGTGCCATGGAGCTATCTCCCAGGCCCAACATTAATTTTTTTAACTCTTCCAAATGCATTTTGTATTTAAGCCACTCTTCTAAAAAAAAAAAAAAAAAAAAAAAAAAAATTATAGGGGTTGAGTGCACAAAATGCAAGGTCCTGAGATTGATTCCTGGTACTGCCCAAAATCTATTTATTTATTTATTTATTTATTTCTTCTTTGGAGTCCTTACACTAGGGAGACTATGTGATATTTGCATCTGTAGGTCTGGTTTAGGAAAAATCTCTTAAAGCATGACAAGTTGCACTTTGGGAAGCTGCAGCATGGCATGATGCCCACTGGCCACCCTACCTCCTGCTTCTCTATTTTGACAAAAGCTGCCAAATACTTGGTTATTCAGCTTTGTGAGGCAGAGATGAGCAGGCTTCCCCCTCAGCCATTCCCCTACCAAAGCCAATGGGACCTGCCTGAGCGAGGGTGCCAAAGGCAAGAGGGAAGCGGAAGGCATGTGGGCCGGGGCTCGCACTGTCAGGCCTGGACTGTTCTTCAGGTCTCATCCTCACGGATCCTTGACACAAATGCCCCTGTCCTCGACACATGCAACTGTCTCTCTGATCCTAACACTCAGGAGGGCCAAAGAAGCATGATAGTGGAGACGGCACCAGCTAAGGGAGCTGGCAGTGCATGCAGGGAATGGGCCTTGCTAGTGAAGGACGCTGTGTGGCAGGAGGGGCAGACAGGGCTGGGGGGCCCAGATGCCAGGCTGAAGGGTTCATACCTACCTACACTATCCAGCAGGAGCTGTAGAAGGCCACTGCTACCTTGGAGGGTGACTTGTGTTACCAATGGCCAGGACCTTTCCTTAACTTTAAATTTAAAAACTGACATTGGAGCTGGGCATGGTGGCACATGCCTATAATCTCAGCACTTGGAAGGACTATCATGAGTTTGAGACCAGCCTAACTTATGTAGTGAACTCAAAGCCACCTTGACATACACAGCAAGACATCGCAAAAGCAAAAGCCAAAACAGTTGGAAACCACTGCATGAGAGAAGTGGTCCACACCTGCCGACGCATGGCGAGTGCTGGTGACCCCGGAGGCCTCCGTGGGAGACGGAGCAGTGGAAGGGAACGACAGACGTGAAGGGCTACTGCCAGCAAATGCCAAGAGACTGGCAGGAAACTGTTTTGGACAGAGACCCACAGCGCTCAGAACTCAGAGCGGCTGCTGGCTCTACCGAGCAGCTCCCAGTGGGGCTCAGGCCCGTGGAAGGAGCACTGAGAGCTGCAGATTGCCAGAGAGCGCAGGTACACTGGCTTCCGGGAAGAATCAGCATGGACTGGGGAAGCTGTTCCCATGGCTGCTGACCAAGGACAGGAGAAACAAACCTGGAAGCGGACGTTTTACGGCTTGCTGTTCTCATTCTCTCTCCCTCTCCCTCTGTGTGTCTCTCCCTCCCTCCCTCCTTCCCTCCCCCATTTGTGTTGTAGTTTTGCTACCTGCTATGTTTTTGCTTTATCTTATGGGTTTTTCCTTTGCTTTCTTTCTTTCATTGTTTGAGCTTGTATTTAGGAGGGAATGTGGCATCTAGCTCTTGTGGTTATGGGCCTCTTCAGTTCCTCATTTTATTTCTTCCTCCTTTCCCTTTGGTCTTCTGCACCAGTTTCTCAAAGTCAGCAGGATCTCCGTTGTCCTCTAGCCTTTTTGTTTGGCAGGACCGGGGTTCAAGCTCCCAACCTTGCACTTGCCAAGGAGGCACTTGTGCCACGGACCTTTCTCCCCGGGCCCCCTCTCCAGCCTTCTGATTTCACTTTTTATTTTCTTTCTGACCTATTTTAAATTTTAATCCCTAGTGTAAAGTTGATATACTGAGGACTTGTATACTGCAAATATTTTTTGGTTTTAAATTTTGTTATATATCCACAAATTTAGTTCATAAGGTTAAAGTTGGCAAATTAATGGTTACTATAGCTTCTAGGATGTGTTTTATGTTATAGTTATTGGTACCATTATAGCCCAAAGTGATACAACTGTTCTAAACAGCTTTTTCAAACATCACCTCAGGAATTAAACTAAAAAAGAGGAAAATGAGACACTGAAACAAGATACAACCCAAAATATCACAATAGCAAACCCAGGGGACAATGAGGTGGGACAATCTGGAAGCTGACACTTGGCATTTCCGAAGTGATAACAGCAAAGCTTGAATGAAGCTCTAGAAAAAAAATCAAATTAGAAATAATGTCTCAGACAACTGTGAAGATGGTGTTCACAATGTAAGTCATGCTTACTGATTCTAGAGCAGACAAGAAAATAAAGAAATTTAAGAAAGTTATGGAAGCAATGAATGCTCAGCATAGGAAAAAAATGGAATTCATAAGGCAGATTCTAGCAGACATCCAGGAGAATAAAGATTCCACTGACAGTACAAGCCAGTGTGAGGACAAGATCTCAGCTACGGAAGACATATCTGCAGCTAGCTATCATGAAAGGAAAGATTTCTTAAAAATAACAAGAAACCATGAGAAATCAATACAAATGCTGCTAGATGATGCAGAGAAGAACAACAAGATTAAATAGAATCAATGAAAATGCAGGTGATAGTACAAGAGACATTAAAAACTGTCCACAGACATAATGGCAGAAAACTTCCTGGAAGAAAAAGTAATTTGGCACACAGTGAGGCATACAGAACTCCAACTGGCCATGACAAAAAAACAAAAACAAAAACAAAAACAAACCCTCCGGCCAGGCATATCATAATCAAGATCACAGAAATTGAACAAAAGAACAGAATATTAAAAGCTGTTATGGACTGATCAACCTCCCCAACCTCCAGCTCCACTGTGCTGCACAGGAGTGACTTCTGTGCCATGCGGCCCGACCAACTGACTGAGATACCCATCCTCCAGCTCCTCTGAGCCACACGGGGGCAACTTCCTGTTGCCCACAGCCAGCCAGGCCGACCTCCACCTTCTCTGGACCCATCCCTCCCAGGTACGTTAAAGGGAGGTAATTAGTCAGAACTTAAGTGAACTAAATTAAATACAAACTCCCAATTTAATATCAGCTGAGCTACACAGACATAAAGTTTGCTCTTACTGTGTAAAATACAAACTCATTAGTTATGTAAGTTTGTCAACTGCTAAATATCACTATCCACTATTAGTGTTCCTAACTGTAGTTCTACAAAAATATAATTGCCTTAACCATACACTCTCTTGGGTAAGAATTATGCTAAAGACATAACTGCACCAAGCTCTGCACCAAAGGTCAGAGAACAGTACTCTATACAATGACAATGACAAGGAGCAAAATGTAATCTCAGGCCCCAAGCCCACCCTCCAAACATGCAGGAGACACTAACATAGAAGAAAATGGGAATCACACAGCTGAAATCTCTGAATTAATAGAGTCTGAAGTAAAGAAACAACTGCAGAAAGGTACAGAGGAAATCAAATCAGAAATAATTTCTGAAGTAAAAAAAGAACACTCTGAATTAATAGCATCTGAAGTAAAGAGACAACTCCAGAATGGTAGAGAGGAAATCAGATGAGAAATAATTTCTGAAGTAAAAAAAGAAATGATAACCATAATGAAAGAATTAATAACTGTTTCTGAAGAGGAAACTGATAAAAAATTGGAGGAAGATTAGAAAAAATTTAGACTCCTTGAATGAGCAATGTAGGAAAGAAATAGATTGCATGAAGCAGACTCAAAAAGATACACAGGAACTTAAAACCTCAGTAACAAGCTGCCAATGCTGTCTGAAAGAAAGTGAAGCAAGAGTTTCAGATCTTAAAGACACTGTTGCAGCTAGTGAAAAGGTAAGAAAGGATCTTTTAAAAGCAACTAGGATGCAGGAAAAAATAATTCAACATCTACAAGATGATACTAAGATGAACAATGTGAAATTAATTGGCATCAATGAGAAAGGAGCTAATATAAATGATGTAAAAAGAATATGGGCAGAAGTATTAACAGAAAACTTCCCAAGTATGGGGAAACAAAAGGACAGTCAAGTGATTGAAGCATATA
Organism: Myocastor coypus; assembly: GCA_004027025.1. NCBI lineage: Eukaryota > Metazoa > Chordata > Mammalia > Rodentia > Myocastoridae > Myocastor > Myocastor coypus. The sequence continues at coordinate 8,574 of PVJA010012514.1, read as the reverse complement.
GAACCCCAAATAACATTAATCCAATTAAAAACACACCCAGACATTTAACAATCAAGATCCAAGAAATCCAGCACAAGAATAACATACTAAAAGCCACTAGAGAAAAGAAACAGATCACATTTAAAGGAAAACCCATCAGAATAACGGCAGATTTCTCTTCACATACCATGAAGTCAAGAAGAGCATGGAGCAGAGTTCTTCAAGTCTTTCATGAAAACAAATTCCAGCCCAGACTGCTATACCCTGCAAAATTCTCTTTCAAGTTTGATGGAGAAGTAAAATGCTTCCATGACAAAGAACTAAAGAATTTCATGATGGCAAAGTCAACCCTACACACACTACTAAAAGATATTCTAGAGAGGGACCAAAATGACCAGAACTTCACAAATGAAAATGGAAAGAACCAACCCAACAGGGCAAATAATTAAACACAAGGGAAAAGGGGTAATAACCAAGAGCAGGTAAATAACATGGCAAGCATAAGTCAATATATCTCAGTTATAACCATCAATACAAATGGTCTCAATTCACCAATTAAAAGAAATAGACTGGCATAGTGGATTAGAAAAGAGAGCCCAACAATATGCTGCATACAAGAAACACACTTAACTCATAAAGAAATTCATAGGCTAAAAGTCAAGGAATGGGAAACAATACTGCATTCCCCAGTACCTCATAAAAAAGCAGGGTTAGCAATCCTACTCTCATATAGTCTCAACTTCAAACCAAGAATGATCAAATGAGATAAAGAAGGCTACTATATACTGGTTAGGGGAAAAATTCAAAAGGAAGAGGTAACACTCATAATATGTATGCGCCCAACACAGGAGGATCCAGCTATATAAGACAAATCTTAGTGGACATGAAAACTCTAATATCCAATACAACAATTCTAATAGGAGATCTTAACACCTCCTTATCCCCAAAAGATAGGTCAAGCAGAGAAAAAGTTAGCAAAGAAATAACAGAACTGAATCAGTACTTGGAACAAATGGATTTAGTGGACTTAAACAGAGTGTTCCACCCAGCCACTTCTGAATACACATTTTTTTCAGCTGCTCATGGGACATTTTCTAAAATAGATCACATACTAGTCCATAGGTCGTTCTTACGCATATGCAAGAGAACAGAAATTATTCCATACATATTATCTGACCACAGTGCAATGAAACTGGAAATAAATGACAAAAGAAACCACAATAACCTCATAAACACATGGAAATTAAAGAGCACCCTCCTCAGTAACCAGTGGATTACAGATGAAATTAAACAATATCTACAATTTAATGAAAATTCAAACACAACTTATTGGAATTTATGGGATGCAATGAAAACAGTTTTTAGAGGGAAATTTATAGCTCTGAACTCACACATTAAGAAAATCAAATGGGAACAGATAAATATTCTGATGCTGCACATTGATCATCTAGAAAAGGAAGAGCATACCAAACCCAAAGCCCAAAGATGGTAGGAAATAATAAAGATTAGAGCTGAAATTAATTCAACTGAGATTAAGATAACAATACAAAGAATTAACGAATCAAAAAGCTGGTTCTTTCAAAGATAAAATTGATAAATCCTATGTAACCTTATCAAAAAGAGGAAAGAAAAAACTCAAATTCAAGCAATAAAGAATCAAAAGGGTGAAATTACTACAGACTCAGTGGAGATTCAGATCATTCATTGCTACTTTGAGAATCTTTACTCTCACAGAATTGAAGACAGAGACAAAATGGACAGATTCCTAGAAAGGTAAAAAATTACCAAAACTGAATCAAGAAGATATACGAATGCTGAACAACCCAATAACAGCCAATGAAGTGCAAAATGTGATAAAAGACCTACTGACAAAGAAAAGTCCAGGTCCTGATGGATTCACCGCTGAATTCTACAAGAAATTACAGAAGATATAATCCAATACTCCTCAAACTCTTCAATGAAATTGAAAAGGAAACAATCTTTCTAAAAGAAATCTTTCTAAAATAAAAGCAAGTATTATGTTGATACCCAAACCAGAAAAGGATGCAACCAAAAGAGAAGAACAGGCCAATCAAAGAATAGGCCAATCTCTTTCATGAACGTAGATGCAAAAATCCTCAATAAAATCCTCGCAAACAGAATATAGCAAATCATTAAGAAGATAATACACCATGACCAGGTAGGATTCATCCCAGGGATGCAAGGATGGCTCAATATATGCAAATATATAAACATATACACTATATCCATAGAGCCCAATCCAAAAACCACATGATCATCTCAACTGATGCAGAAAAGGCTTTTGACAAAGTCTAACACTCATTCATGTTCAAAGTTCTACAGCAAATTGGAATAGATGGCCTCTACCTCAGTCTGATAAAAGTCATCTATGACAATCCAATGGCTCACATAATTCTAAATGGGGAAAGACTGAAGTCTCTTACTGTTAGATCTGGCACAAGATAAGGATGTCCTATATCACCACTCCTATTAAATATAGTTCTGGAATCATTAACTACAGCCATTAGACAAGAGAGAGAAATAAAAGGAATTAGAAAAGATAATGATGAAGTTAAACTATCATTATTTGCAGATGACATGATAATATACTTAGAAGACCCAAAAACTTCACTTAGAAGCTCCTAGAATTAATACGCAAATTCAATAGTATAGCAGGACAAAAAGTCAACACAAAAAAGTTAATAGTATTCCTCTACACAGATAACAAACACACTGAGAGGGCATTTAGAGAAATAATACCTTTTACAATAGCACCACAGAAAATGAAATACTTAGCAATTAGTTTAACTAAAGAAGCAAAAGATCTTTTCAATGAAAACTACAGTACTTTGAAAAAAGAGATCGTAGAGTTCAGAAAATGGAAAGATATTCCCCGCTCGTGGATAGGAAGAACAAATATTGTGAAGATAGCCATACTTCCTAAACTGTTATACAGATTTAACACAATCCCTATCAAAATATCATCAACATACCTCACAGACTTGGAGAAGTCATTCCTAAAATTTATTTGGAACCAGAAAAGACCTAGAATAGCAAAGACAATCCTGGGCAGCAAAGATAAGGCAGGAGGCATTACAATTCCTGACCTAAAATTATACTACAAAGCCACAGTGATAAAGTCAGCATAGTATTGGCAAAAAAAAAAGACCTGAGGATGAATGGAATAGATTAGAAGATGCAGAAGCAAATACATACACACTCAGCCACCTTATCTTCGACAAAGGGTCTAAACATGCTTATTGGAAGAAAGACAGCCTCTTTAACAAATGGTGCTGGAAAAACTGGCTCTCTATGTGTCAAAAACTAAAACTAGACTCATGTATCACCATGCACTAAACACTAAACTAAATTCAAAATGGATTAAAGACCCAAATATGAAAAGAGAAACACTAAATCTCCTGGAAGAGAAAGTGGGAGGAAATCTTGAAGACATCAGAGTAGGCAAACAGTTCATGGACAAATATCAAAATGCATGTGTAACACTTGAAAGAACAACTGGGACATCCTCTTGTTGAGAAGTTTTTGCATGTCAAAAGAAATTACCAACAGAATGAAAAGACAACCCACAAATTTTGAAAAAAATTTAATGAATAAGTATTTAGACAAAGGTCTTCTATCTTGAATTTATAAAGAACTAAAAAACATTAGGGTCCCAAAATTCAAAGACCCAGTCCAGAAATGGGCATCTGAGATGAACAAGCACTTCTCATAGGAAGAAATATGACCAGCCTATAAATACATGAAGAAATGCTCCACATCACTAGTCATCCGTGAAATGCAAATTAAAGCAACACTTAAGTACCATCTCATCCCAGAAAGAACGGCTATCATAATGGCCAACAAAACATATTGGAGAGGCTGTGGGGAAAAAGGGACACTTCTTCACTGCTGGTGGGAATGCAGACTGGTGCAACCATTATGGAAATCAGTGTGGAGACTCCTTAAAAAATTAGGACTGGAAATCCCATTCAATCTAGCTGTCCCACTACTGGGACTTTTGCAAGAAGAACTGAAAACATTATATCATAGTGCTGTTTATCCACCTATGTTCATAGCAGCAAATTTGTGACAGCCAAATCATGGAAACAACCAAAATGCCAATCATCTGAAGAATGGTTGAAAAAGATGTGGTGTTTATATACAAGGGAATATTATTCAGCAGATAAAGGAGAAAACATATCAATAGCAAAACCATGCACTTATGTACACAGGATGAATCAGATATTGGTCTCAAGAACCTTCAAAAGGTTCATCATATTAATTATAGCACAATGTAACACTAAAATTATGCTTGGAATGCATGTCACTCTTGTCTTTTTGATGTGTACTGCTCCTGGTGTAAACTCAGTTACTGTCATTCTCTCTCTCAAGTGTAGTACTTGAAAATAAGAGACTGGGCCAAATATCATAGTCTTAACAGGCTACAATTTTGTATTTCCTTGAATTTCCAAATATCTGTGTAAAAATTGTGTAACTGCTTATATTACATTGTATTCAGCTATAAAGAATGATAAACTAGAAGAGTTCATATATAAGTGGATGTATCTTGAAGCTATACCCACTAAATGAAATAAACCAAACCTACATGTGTAAGTATTATATAGTCTCCTTAGTGTAAGAACACAAAAGAAGAAATAAAAATGGAAAGGCATAATATAGCTGAATGGAAATCAAGAACTTCATGATTAAACAACAAAGAGACAGCAAGCAGAAGTTAGGAGACTTGGCAAGGGAAAAATCATGTACTTATGTACACAGGATGAATTAGACAATGGTCCTAAGAATCTTCAAAAGTTTTTGACACTCAGAGTAGCAACGTGGAAGACTAAAACCATGCTTGGAATGTTTGTCATTCTGGTCTCCTAGATATGTGCTGCTTCTAATGTAATTTCAATTTTTGCTATACTCTCTCTAAAGTAAATGTTTGTTTTCAAAGAAAACAAAAAAGGGTAATTAAAGAGAAAAAGAGACATGGAAAAATGCTACAATTTTGTATATGGTTAGATTTCTAAATTTCTGTGTAAAAAGTGTAATCATTTTTAAAAAATCACATTCTATACAGATTTATTAGAGTACCAACAATGATGGAAAATACTGGTTCCATGTTAAGTCTACGGCATTTAATATTTAGTATAAGTACTGTGCGCTAACTGATTGTGCCACTGGAGCTCCACATTTAATATTTAGAAAGACAGTGATCATAAGCTCAAGTACCTATGTAATAGAGGAATAGTATCACTAAGCTTCTCTTCTGGAAGGTTAAGAACTTAAGTTTGTAGACCAAAAGTTAGAGAGACAGAAGGGCTACAAGGACAGCCAATATTTTGGCCCTGGCCCTTCAAGGTCAATGAGGACTCAGGACATAAGAGAACCTGTACTGTAACATCCTATAACTCAAATTTTCTGTTCAAGGAGGTTATGGGGCTATAGAGGAAAGGGATCAATGATGTATGCGAACCTAAGGAGAGTCACCTAGAGAGAAAACATTCTCTCAGGCTTTCACAGAGAGCAACCTGGTCAAGCAATGGCCATGACTTATCCAGATGGCTGACACTGACAAAAGTTGTAAAAATGCTGTACATGGTTTCAAGGTATATCCTGAGGGAATTTGACTGACGTTGGGAGATACAAAAATTACATGCTCTGTTATATAGGTCTTGCTTTAACTTGGACTTAATCATGTAGCAGAAAAGCTTAACCAGAAGGCATAAAAAGTAAAGCCAGATTAGTATGCTGAACTGTAAAGGGATCAAGTCAACAGCTTCTGATATTGCCATTTCTGCCAATAACCCACTACTATTATGGAATATTGCTCTATATATACAACTACTTTCTCTTAGTTCAATGAGAAGAAATATTTGTACTAATACCGTTTAGAAAAGTTATCACGTCTGCATCTTGTACTCTGAACTACTATACATACAACAATATGCATTGTATCAATTATTGTGGCTGTCCTACTGTGCTTTGAAACTGTCTTAATGTTATTTCTTAGATTTGAAATTGTCTCAATGTTATTTCTTATTAAAAGTAATAAAAACATAAAAAACTCTAAAAAATAGAAGATGTTATGGAAAAGAAATCACAGCTCATCAGAATCGCAGCTGATTTCTTAACATAAATCCTCAAGTCAGGCAAAGCTTGGAGTAAAGTATTTCAAGGTCCAAAAGAAAACAACCTTTAACACAGACTGATGAATCCCACAAAACTATCTTCTAAACCCAATGGAGAAATAAGATACTTCAAAGACAAAGAACACCTGAGAATATTTATGACCACCAAACCAGCACTCCAAAGACATTTCTAGAAAGAGAAAACAAGGAATATAATCACATAACCCCAAACAGAAGGAATCCACCAGGCAACACAAACAAATGAACACAGGGAGGGAGAAAATAGAAAAGAGCTGGAGCCAACAAGAGGAAAATAGTATGACAAGGTTAAGTCAACACATATCAGTTGTGACCATCAATGTCAATGGTTTCAATTCACCAATCAAAAGATACAGACTGGCAGAATGGAAGGAGGATCATGATGCAAAAATACACTGCATACAAACAACACATTTAATTAAAAAAAGAAATTCATAGAGTGAAACTCGAAGGATGGAGAACAATTCTCCATGTGATAGGAACTCAGAAAGAAACCTCAGAGGTAGCTATTCTGTTTGTAGACAAAATAAATTTCAAGTCAAGAGTGATTAAGAGAGATAAAGAAGATCAGTATATTCTTGTAGAGGGAACAATCCAAGAGGAGGAGATAACAATCATCAGTATATGTGCAACAAATACCAATGCACCCAGCCATATGAAACAAATATTAATGGACATGAAAGTCAAATAAGCACTAATACCATTGCATCAAGGGATTTTAATACCCCACCGTCACAAAAATACAGATTAACTAGACAAAAAAATCAACAATGAAATAATAGAAGTGAACCAAACTTTTGAACAAATGGACTTAGTAGATACGTACAGAGTATTCCAACCTATATCAGAATACACATTCTTTTTAGCTGCACACCAGAAATTCTCCAAAATAGATCATATATTAAACCACAGGACATACTTCCAGAAATGCAAAAAGAACTGAAATTATCCCATGTATATTATCAGACTATAATCCAGTGGAATTGGAGATCAATGGCAAAAGAAACCACAAGAATGGAAATTAAATAGCACCCTCCTGAACAACCAGTGAGCCACAGATGAAATTAAAGAAATTAAAGTTTCTATAATTAAGTGACAGTAACAATACAACAAACTGGAGACACAATGAAAGGAGACCTATGAAGGAAACTTGTCAGGAAAATAGAGCAAGCACAAATAAACAACTTAATGGTGAATCTCAAAACTTCTACAAAAAGAAGCGCAGATTAAGCCAAAAGCTGACAGAAAAGAAGAAATTATGAAGATCAGAGTAGAGATTAAGGCACTGAGGGATAAAAAATACAATATAAAGAATCAGTGAATCCAAGAATTTGTTCTTTGAAAGATTAAATAAAACTGAAAACCCACAGCCAATCTTATCAAAGAAAGAAAGAAGAGAAAGAAAGAAAAAAAGAAAGACTCAAACCTACACAACTAGGAATCAAAAGGGTGAAGTCACAATGAACCCTACAGAAATTCAGATCATCTATACCTACTTCAAAAACTTGTATTCTAATAAGCTGGAAAATGCAGAAGAAATGGACAGATTCCTAGATATATACAAGTTACCAAAGTTGAATCAAGAAGATATTAAAATCCTAAATAAAACCATATCAATTAACAAAATTGAAGATATAATTAAAAACCTACCAACAAAGGAAAGCCCAGGCCTTGATGGATTCACTGCTGAATGCTACAAGAAATTTAGACAAGACTTAATGCCAATACTTCTCAAATTCTTTAATGAAATTGAAAGCGAAGCAATACTCCTGAATTCACTACTGAAAGCAAGCATTGCCCTTATACCAAAACCAAAGTACCCAAGCAAGAAAGAGAACTACAGGCCAACTGCCCTAATGAACATGGATAAAAAATCCTTAATAAAATCCTGGCAAATAGAAGGCAGCACATTATCAAGAAGATTATACACCAAGACCAAATGGGATTCATCCCAGGGATGCAGGGATGGTTCAACATATGTAAATCAATAAGTGTAATGTATCATATTAGTAGAGCCAAGAGCAAAAATCATATGATGATCTCAATAGATACAGAAAGAGCTTTTGACAAAATCTAGCACCCATTCTGATACAAAAGTGGAATACATGATCTTTATCTTAATCTAATAAAAGATATCGATGACAAACCAACAGGTAACATCATACTAAATAGAGAAAAACTAAAAGCTTTCACTCTAAAACAAGACAAGGATGTATACTGTCTCCACTCTTATTTAACATAGTTTTGAAAACTTTAGCCAGAGCAAGTAAACACCACCACCAACAACAGAAATAAAAGGAATAGGGGCCAGGGAGATAACTCAGGGGCACAAGGGCCTGCCTGACAAGTGAGTTTGATCCCTGGTTAACAAGAGAGAGAGAGACAGAGAGAGAGAGAGAGAGAGAGAGAGAGAGAGAGAGAG
>PVJA010012513.1:0-51727 GCA_004027025.1 Myocastor coypus | reverse complement strand
GCCCGGCGGGATGGCTCAGTGGTCTAAAGCGCCTGCTTGGGATAGTTTGGGCGGCTTCAGGGACCACAGTTCAATTCCCCGGCACCACATGCTGCGCCAGCCCTGCCCTCGGGGTGGGCTGAGCCAGCCATAAAAATGAGTGAATAAACAAATAAAGGTTCTGAAACAAGAAAAAAATAAATAAAATAAAAAATTATTTTAAAAAATTTAAAAAAAAAATAAAGATTGAAAAACAGTCCATATAAAGTGTCAGTCTCACACTTTATTTTTCTCTTTTATTACAGCTTTGACTTAGAAATGGCCCTAATCACGAAGTGGCATGGTGGCATAGTTGAGGGGAAAAAAAGAAAAGAAAAAACACCTATCCTTTTGCCCAGGGAAAGAGAGCCAGAAAGCCACAGATGACCATGAAATTTTCCTATGTTCCCCTTCTTTTTTATCTTTTGGTCCCACCCGGGTCAGGCAGGCGTTACCTGCTTTTCTGCTGCAAACGTATCATGAGCTACTAAATTACTGAGAAAAGCCCTGCTGTTCTGGGCAGAGATAACAGGAAGTGGGTCTGAGAGTCTAAAAAAATATGAAAAGAAAACCCATTATTGCATCCTTCCTGTCTTTTCCTGAAGGTAGCCTCAGTTCTGAGCTGCATCTTTCCCAACAAAAAGGTCAGGTAAAATTTCAAGAGAAAGCTCACGTTTCTTTGCCAGAGAGCAAAGAAAAAGGTCGTTACAAGCCAGAAACTAAGAGGCTAATCACAGAGGTAAAAACAGAGAGCGGGATTTCCTACGGCTGCACTGTAAGAAGTCTGTGTTGGCCGGGTGTGGTGATCCCAGCATCTAGGAACATGAAACAGGAAGATCGTTGGGACCTGGAGACCAGCCTGGCCTGCAAAGTGAGCTCAAGGCCAGCCTGAACTGTACAATGAGATCCTGTCTCAAAATAAGTAAATAAAACGCAATCAAATAAAGAAGCATATGTCTTAGGCTCAACCCTGCCTGACCCGCATATGTTGGAATAGCCTCAAAATAGCATGAAATGCTGTGAGAACAAAAGTACAAACTCAGACCCGTGAACACTGCATACACAGGAGAGAACTAACGCATCAAAGAAGTAGTCTTGGAAATGAATTTACCTCGGAGTCACCATTGACATAGAGCAAGATAAAACTCTAAGCTTGGCCAGGCTGCCTGTTGAAAGAAACAAAACAAATACCACTCTCCAAAAAACGTTAACAACTTCAGAATCTCATAATTTAAAAATGTATGGGACAGAATGCAAAATCTCTTTCCTCATATGAGGAATGAGGGGCATGTGACTCGTTCTCCAGGGAAAGAAGAAATGCCAACTTGTAGGCGAGTCCGAGGCTCTGGTGATCAGAGAATGGTTTAAATCAGCTATGTATTTCTTCCAAAATACACACAGTTAATGTCAACGAAAAGACGGACATCCTGAGCAGAGAAGCAGACAAAATTCTAAAGCACGTGTGGGAAAATGACAAAGTCTGACATTTAGCCATTTGGAATCTCAGAATAAGAAAGGAATTTTGCAAAAAAAAATTTTTTTTAATAATTTGACAAGCATAATTCTCCTATCTTTGGTTAAAAATATAAATATGCCTTAATAGGAAAGGCTATTTTAATTTCTTTTACCTATATATGAAAGCAAAAATGTAAGTGAAGAGAGTAAAAAGATATAAGACCCTGGTAGAGTTTCCATAAGGTCCATCTGTACATCTCCACCAACAGCGACAAGTTGCTTTTACCTTCTCTCTCTTATGCTTTATTAATTCTGAATGGCCATTATCACAGCTTTGAAGTGATATATTTTGTGGTTTTACTTTGCATATCCTTAATGATTAGTGATATACAGGGTTTTTTTTGTTTTTTCTTTAATAAATCTGTCAGGCTGGGAAGATAGTTTGGTGATCTAAGTGCCTGCCAGGCAAGCACAAGGTACATCTTCAATCCCAGTGCTGGGGAGGCTGAGACAGGAGGATCATTATGAGTCTGAACTGTGTACAGAGCCTCTGTATCAACAGCAGCAAAAATAAATAAATAAAAACTAAAATTAATAAACCTGTCAGCTACTTGTATGCTTTGCAAAATGACTTTTCGGGTTCTTTGTGCATTTTTAAATCAGCTGGTTTGCCGGGTGTGGTGGCTCACGCCTGTAATCCCAGCACTTGGGAGGCTGAGGCAGGAGGATCGCTGTGAGTTCGAGACCAGCCTGGGCTACAAAAGTGAGCTCAAAGCCAGCCTGAACTGCACAGTGAGACCCTGTCTCAAAAAGCCAAAAAAAAAAAAAAAAAAAAAAGCTAAATCAGCTGGTTTGTTCCCTGGTATTGAGCTCCTAATAAGCCATTTCCTGTTGTATGCTGCACTAATTTTTCTCCCATTCTGTGGGTTAGTTTTCTTGCTTCCTTTGTTATAGAGAAGCTTTTCAAAACTCATTCCATATCATTTCTCTATTTTTGCTTTTGTTGCTCTGATTTGGAGGTTGTAACCTAGAAAATCATCACCCTGGTCAACAACATGGAACTGTTCTGATTATTCTAGTAATAATGTCATCCTGTTTTAGTCTACTCACAGTTTGAGGTTTAAGTCTTTAATCCTTTTAGATAGAGTCTTTTTTTTAAAGAATATACAAAATAGTATTAAAACAGAAAAAAATTACAAGTGATACAGAATTTCACTTAACAGAGCAACATGAATTTCACAGTATTGTAATACACAGTGATGCCTTCCAACTGGTTATCTATAAATTGAAGAAAACTGAAAGAAGTGTATAAGAAATTAATAAGAGGAACTGCACTTGAATTAAGGATTGAATTGCACTTCCTCACATATGGAGGTCCAGTCTTCCCCACATTATCTCTTTACTGAAGAGACTATCCCTTCGCCATTGTGTGTTCTTCACAACTTCGTTAAAACTCAGTTGACCACAGGTGTTGAGTGCTTTGTTCTTGGCTATCTTCTTACATTAGTCGGTGAATTTGCTGTTGTGTCACAGCAGTGCTGCTTTGAGTACAACACTCTATCTTGAAAGAGGGGAGTGTAACACCTGCAGCCTGTACTCACTGAAGATTCCTCTGGCTGTTAAAAGGTCCTTCTTGTTTCACAGGAATTGAAAGATGGCTTTCCCTAACAAGGTGAGGTACCATGTCCCTGTAACCCCAGCACTCTGGAAGGCTGAGGGGTTCAGTGTGAAAGCCCTAGGTGGAAACATCTACCCTACCTTTATACACACAAAAAAAGCTTTATGTCTTTGAAAATAACATTAGAATTTTACATTGGTTGTCTAAAATCCATGAGTTCCTTTGGTTTTGTTTGTTTGTTTGTTTGTTCATCTTTCTGAGACAGGGTCTTGCTATGCAGCTCAGGCTGGCCCTGAACCCACTTTTGTAGTCCAGGCTGGTCTTGAACTCACACCAATCCTCCTGCCTCAGCCTCCCAAGTTCTGGGATTACAGGCATGCACCACCACAACCATCTCATAGATTCCTTTGAATAGTTCAGATATTTCAATTCTTCCAAACTACGCACGTGGTTCTATTTCCATTTATTTGTGTATTTAAAATGTCTTTCATTGATGTTTTATGGTTTTCAATAAGTAAATCTTGAAACTTTTTTACAGACTTACCCCTAAGCATTTTGTTTTTGTTGTGATTATAAATAACACTGTTTTAACATCCTCTCAATAAGTTATTATTTATAGAAACCCTATAATCTTTGTGAATCATATGTCCTCCACATTCACCAAGTTCATTAATCAATTCTAACAGGTTTTGGGTGGTGTCTCTAGGGTTTTCTACCTATAAAATTGTGCTGTCAGCAAGGGAGGCAGCTTCTCTTCTTTGCCATTTGAATCTCTCCTGTCTCTTGCCTAATTGATCTAACTAGGACCACAGTGCCACACTGAACAAAAAGAAGAGAGTGAGTGTCTTTCACTTCTCTCATTATGAAGAGATCTTGAGCTCTTCATCATTGAGATGTTGTTTGCTATTTTGGCCTCTGCTGTATGGAGATGCATTCTGTACACATAATCTGACCTCTGTCCCTTGCAAGGAGGCTGAATTTTATCGAATACTTCTTGCACATCTATTGAGATAAGTACATGGCCTATTTTGTTAGGTGGCACATTGCATATACAGTTTTGACTCACACAATCTATCCTTGCTATCGTGCATATGTGAAGTCTGTCCCAGAGCCTCACGCACTGGGGACTAGCTTCCCCGTCCGCCTGGAGATGATGGAATTATGAAGCTCTCACTTCTTCACCAGATTCCATAGCGAAGTGGGCCGCTGGGCAGCACGGCCTTTCAGGAGGATTAGGCTCCTTGGGGGGATGCTCCTTTGAAGGCCATTCCTGCATCTTCTCCAGCTCTCTCCCACTGCTTCCAGGCATCCACCAAATGGGCTGCATTCCTTGCCTGTGCCTTTCTGCCACACAGCTCCTGCCTTGGAGCTCACCACAGACAGAAAACTGAAACTGCAAGCTAAATGAATTGTGTGTCCCGAGTATTTTTATCCCTGAAAAGCTGACTGATACACCAGCTGATTGCAGTGCCCCATGCAGTTTGCTAGTATTTTTATTGAGGATTTTGCAACACTACTCAACAGCAATATGAGTCTATGTTTCTCTTTTCTTGCACTAGCCTTATCTAGCTTGGATATCACAGTAATGCTCATCTGAAAATGAGTTTGAAAGAACTTGCTCTAAGTGTGTATTTTGAGAAAGATTGGTATTCTTTAAATGTTTGACTAAATTTAGCTGCTAAGCCATTAGGCTCTCAGATTTTCTATGGTGGAATTATTTTTTTGAATTGCTGATTTAATCTCCTTCCCTGGTATTAGTCTACATAGATTTTCTATTTCTTAGTGACTAAGCATTGATAGGTTGTACATATTCAGTAATTTTTCAGTGTCTGCCGGGCGTGGTGGCTCACGCCTGTAATCCCAGCACTCGGGAGGCTGAGGCAGGAGGATTGGTGCGAGTTCGAGACCAGCCTGGGCTACAAAAGTGAGCTCAAGGCCAGCCTCAACTGCATAGCGAGACCCTGTCTCAAAAAGACAAAAAAAAAAAAAAAAAAAAAAATTTTCAGTGTCTACTAGGTTATTTAGTTTACTGCTCTTAATTGCTCAGAGTTGTTTATGATTCTTTTATTTCTCTGCTATCACTTGCCATGCCTCCTTTTTCACTTCTGTTTTTAAATGTTTTCTCTTTTTATTTAAATCTAGCCAAGAAGGCCAGAAGTATAGTTTGGTGGACTAAGTACTTGCTTAGATAAATGCATGGGCCAGGGTTTGATCCCTAGCAACACATGCCTCACCAGCCCTGCCCCCCAGCCCACTGAGCCAGCAATGGAGTCTGGTCATGGTAGCTCTCACCTGTAATCCTAGCACTAGGGAGGTAGAAATCAGGAGGATCACTATGAGTGTGAGCTGCATAGTAAGACCCTACACACACACATACACACACACACAAAAAAAAAAAAAACCTTAAATCTAGCTAATGATTAATTTTAATTATCTTAAAAACCCAGCTCTGAGACATGGTTGTGCACACTTGTAATACCAGAACTTGGGAGACTGAAGCAGGAGGATCACTGTGTTTGAGGTCAGCCTGGGTTACAGGATGAGTGCAAGGTCGGCCTGAATTAGAGTGAGATCCTCCGTTTATTTTTGTTCTGATCTTTTCCTTAGGCTAATTTGGGACTTAGGTTTATTCTTTGTTCTAATTTGATGTAGTGTTGTATTGTTTAATATTTTTCTTCTTTTGGATATAAATATGACTACAAATTCTTTTCTCAAAACTATTTTTCCTATAATCCATGAATTTCAGTATGGTACATTTCTATTTTCTTTTGTCACAAGTTTTTTTGTCTAAAGTATAATTCAAGTCCAGTGTTTTATTTTTACTATATGATCTCTACATTTCTGAATTTCCTAATGCCCCCTGCTATTCTTCTTTTACTCTTTCAAATCACTTAATGATTGCTTTCTATATTTAGGCACTTCAGTGTTGTGCATACACATTTATAATTGTTATGTCAATGTATTTACATCTATATCACTATATAAGTACCTTACATCTCTTTGTATAATTTTTGAGTTACAGTCTGTTTTCCTTGATAAATACAACTGCGCCATCCTCTTTTAGCTTTTATTTGTATAAAATATCCTTTGTCATGTTTTCACTTCCTGAAAAATGACCAATTTCTTGGAAAATATTGCCAGCTTGGTAAAAAAAAAAAATAGAAAATTTAACTCATATTCTACCTCTTAGGGAAAATCAAACTTGTAATATAAAGCATTCCAGAGAAGCAAACCTTGGGTATGCATGACTTCATAGTCAAATTCTACCAAACATGTAGGGAAAAAAAATACCAGTACTCTGCAATCTATCCCAGAAACTAGAGGAACAAAAATCACTTCGTAATGCATTTTATGAAGCTAACATAACTCTGATTTAAAAACAGTCCAATGCAATGAAATAAACCACAACCTCCCATCTTCCAAGTACATACACAGAAAAAGGTTCAACAACATTAGTAAAACAAATTCAGCAATAGACAAAAAGCCTAAGACTTCATAACTAATTGTAGAATGCTCTGTGGATGCAAGATCTATTCAACATTCATAAATCCGTTGGTGCTATTGACTAAATTCATAGGCTAAATAAAAATTATACATTCGTGTCAATGCACACTCTAAAAGAATCTGAGGAAACCTCAAATCCATTTTTCATTTTTGAAAAAGAACCTCAGCAAACCGGGCCTGGAAGAAAGGCCATTCTTGAACTTAATGAACTGCATCTGAGAAACACCTGCAGCAAGCATTATCCTTAATTGTGAGAGACTTACAGCTTTCCCCCCTAAGATTAGGAACAAAGAAAAGTTTTCACTCTCAGCACTCCTATTCAACATTGTACTACAATTCTGAGTTAGTGTAATAGAACAAGAAATGGAAGAAATATGAAATACCTCTACTCACAGAGTAGAGTCTAGGTAGCAAACACTTCTAAGTATTCTCACACAAGTCTGTTTACACAGGTCCAGGATAGAAGATGGGCAGGAGAAAATTCAATATTTCTGTACTGTACTAGCAAATGACTAGAAGTTAATCTTTTTTTTTTTTTTTTTTTTTTTTTTTGTCCTTTTGAGACAGGGTCTCACTATGCAGTTCAGGCTGGCCTTGAGCTCACTTTTGTAACCCAGCCTGGTCTCGAACTCACACCGATCCTCCTGCCTCAGCCTCCCGAGTGCTGGGATTACAGGCGTGCGCCACCACGCCCGGCTAGAAGTTAAAATTTTAAACCAAGCATTGTACTCTATGATTTACACTTGGAAAACTATAGAAATTGATGATAGAAATCAAAAATCCAAATAAATTGGGATCTAATATTGTTTTGGATGTCAGTTTTTCTTATATTGGTCATACATCCAGTAATAAATGTATCTAACCTTTCATCTATATTATACATACCTTAAATATAGATTTAAAGCACTCTCCAAACAGGAGTCCTGAATCCTTTGACTTCATTTCCAAATTATTTTTGTTAGTTTTCTTTTTCCTTTTCATATCAGCATAGGATGTTTGAAATATGCAAAAAGGATTACATTGAAATCTTTACAGTGAAGAAAAAGAACAAGCAAAACAATTTTGTAAAATGAGTTCAAAAAAATCATCTCAACTGATTTTTAAGACAGTAATCAAGACAGTGTAATGTTATTTAAAGGCTAGTTGAAGGAGGAATCAGAAAAAGAAAATAAATGAACGCACACAAATAAGGTCATGTTATTTATGATGGTATTTTAATGGAGAAGTGTTTCTTGAGTTTCTGGAGTTTTTGTATATCGATATCCATATGCAAAAATATGGGCTTGGGTCAGAAAGATAGTTCAGCAGTCTAAAGCCCCTGCTTAGGCAAGACTAGGCAACTACAGGGACTGTGGTTCAATCCCTGGCACCACATGCTGTGCCAGCCCTACTCAAAGGGCAGGCTGAACTAGCTATAATACAAAAAAAAAAAAAAAAAAAAGCCAGGTGTGGTGGTGCACGCCTGTAATCCCAGCACTTGGGAGGGTGAGGCAGGAGAACTGGTGCTAGTTCAAGACCAGCCTGGGCCACAAAAGTAAGCCCAAGCCCAGCCTGAACTGCATAGCGAGACCCTGTCTCAAAAAGACCAAAAAAAAAAAAAAAAATATGGACTTTCGGATGTACTTCACAGGTTTAAAAGTTTGCTCAGAATGGATTATACGTTTAAATGTACAGCCTAAGATTATAAAGCTTCTAGATGAAAACAAATCACTCAATCATTGCGGCACTGTATCAAAGTGTTTTTCGGCAAAACCCCAAAGCCATAGTCTATTAAATAAAACCATAATAAATCATACATCTTCAGCATTAAAAACTTTTGCTGTGCAAAAAATACTGTGTGCAAAATAAAAAAGCAAGACATGAACTTCAAGAAAACATTAAGTCACATATCTAAGACTTGTACTCACAATAACAAACACTCATCACAAAATAAACAGCTCACAAATAAATGGACCAAAGCTTTCAACAGACATCTCAAGAAGAGATAGACGAAAAATAAACATCTAAAAATATTTAACATCATTAATCTTTAGGAAAGGCACAGTAAGTGTGCAATGAGATACCAGGAAACCCTCTTAAGATGTTTAGAACAACAAATACAACTGAGTATCAGCCAGAACATCAAACAATTATACTCTTCCTATGGTGGTTTGGAGTGCAAAATGTTATAGTCACACTGAGAAAAAGCAAAAATTATTAAAAAGTAGCAAGAAGAAAATACATTGTCAAAGAATTATTACAAAGTCTCAGAAATCCATGACAATAACATTAATGATATAAATGAAAAATAGACCATGGCATCAATAACCGCTTCATAAAAATGAAATGTAAATAGTAGATAAGCAAATGGGGAATGATTGGACCCAGGGTGAGACAAAGAAATGAAAAGTAAAATCTCAGAGATAGTTTTTCACTATTCACCACTGACAAGGATTTTAAAAAATAACAGTACTCAGTATTTGTGAGGGTTCAACAAGACATAGATTCTCCTAAACTACTGGTGGCAACATTATTTGTTAAAACCCTCTAGAACATGATTTATAAGTATCTGTCGTGAACTATAAAAATATTCATCCTCTTTAAATCAGTAATTTTACTTCCATGGATAGATCCTAGGGAAGTAATCAAAACCAAAGACAAAGATTTATATATGAAAAAGCTCATCATGGCATTATTTTCAGTACTAAAACACTGGAAACAACTTCAATACACGGAAAGCTTAATCCAGTGATGGCACAATCATAATACAGAATATTATTTGGCCATTAAAAGCATTTATGAAGTGTTTTTGATGACATGGGAAAATACCTCTGATTAAAAGATAAGTTTTTAAAAAGCAGGATAGAAAACTCTGAAGTGTGATACTGATAATATATACATTAAAAATATGTATATATGTGTAATTCTAAGGTTAAACATTTTATGCATCAATAGATACATTTGTAATATATCCATAACCTCCTACACTAGGTTTCGATATTCTATTTTTAAAGCATTAAATTGACCCTTAATTTTTATGGCTTTTTCACATTTCAAAACAATTTGATTATTTATATAATCAGAAAAAATAATCACTTTACTTTAAAACGATGTTTTCCTTTGATGGTGCATCATAAGGCTTTGTTTCTATGTCTGCGAGAGGTTAAGACCTCTATGACCTTATGGTATAATTTTACTTAACAAGCGAATCCCAAAAGAATGCAATTTTCCTAAGATCACATGATACAAGGATTCTTAGTTCAAGGATCCATAGGTAGCTATGGTCCTTTGGAGAAAAGACAATTTTAGTTCACAGTCTTAAGAGCTATTGACCACAAAGTCTCCATCAATATCATCAGAATAATTTGTGTTACATTAAAACTTAGTTCAAAAAAATTCTGAAATTATTTTGGATACAATATTAGAATATCTTACCTAGCATCCTCTAAATATTGTTCTCACTATATAACTTACATTCTATAATGACCATAACCAAGTGGATAGGAATGGAGCTGGGAGGTTTTCATTTGTTTTTTGTACTGTGAGATAATTGAATCAAAGTCATCACTCTTCAGGATTTCTTAGACCTTGTTATGTTTCTATATGTATTGAGTTGTCTAAATCTATACGGCAGCCTACCTGGAAATGTTACCAAATATAGATGAGAAAAATGCAAAACTTTGGAGATTTGCTTAGAGCAATTATTTGAGATTAAAAAAATTAATATGATAAACAGTTCATTTTGGAAAAGGAGCATACAGGGTAAAAATTACCACTAACATTGGGCACTGCTGGGCAGATGCACCTGGGAAGAAATAGAGAATGCATTTGGCTGCTTCCAAGGGGTCAAGAAACATGCTTTATCCAAAGTGAAATCTGTGTCCTTCTATAATATTATCAAGAAGGATATACTATTAGACATTTAACTCATGAAGTGACTCATGAAGACTAGTACAAGGAAAGACAATGGTAGCTTGTCTGGAGTCCTTTAAAAGGAGTGGACAGAATTTTTTTCTTCTTACGATGTAGCGAGGTAGAAAGAACATGATTCAAGCTCTTATAAGAACAAGAAGAACAAAATGCCAGCCTGGCCAAATTTGCAGCTCACCTTGAACCCATTAGAAAACTAAAGTTTCAGGACAATAAAACCTAGGGAAACAGCTTTTTTCCAGCTGGAACCATGGAGGGTGTAGAAGAGAAGAAAAAGAAGGTTCCTGCTATGCCAGAAACCCTTAAGAAAAAGCAAAAGCATTTCGCAGAGTTAAAGATACAGCGCCTGAGAAAGAAGTTTGCCCAGAAGATGCTTCGCAAGGTAAGGAGGGAGCTAATCTATGAAAAAGCCAGGCACTATCCTAAGGAGTACAGACAGATGTACAGAACTGATACGAATGGCTAAAATGGTGGGAAAAGCTGGAGACTTCTATGTCCCTGCTGAGCCCAAACTGGCATTTGTCATCTGGATCAGGGGTATCAATGGTGTGAGCCCAAAAGGCTGTAAGGTGTTGAGCTTTTTTTACCTTCGCCAAATCTTCAATAGCACCTTCGTTAAGCTCAACAAGGCTTCAATTAACATGCTGAGAATCGTGCAGCCATACTTTGCATGGGGATACCCAACGCTGAAGTCAGTAAATGAACTAATATGCAAGTGTGTAAATCAATAAGAAGGTAAAATCAATAAGAAGTGAATTGCCTTGACAGATAATTTATTGATTGCTCAGTTATTTGGTAAATATGGCATCATCTCCATGGAGGATCTGATCCATGAGATCTATACTGTAGGGAAATGTTTCAAAGAGGCAAATAGCTTCCTGTGGCTGTTGAAGTTATCATTTCCACGAGGTGGAATGAAGAAAAAGACCACCCATTTTGTGGAAGGTGAAGATGCTGGAAATAGGGATGACCAGATCAACAGGCTTATCAGAAGGATGGACTAAGGTACCTACCATGGTGTTTTTATGAATTGGCCAGTTAATAAAGTACCTGCTTCCAAATTGAAAAAAAAAAAAAAATCTAGGGAAACATAGGTACCTTTCAGGAGTCCTAGAACGTGGGCATTTGTTAGGTGGAGCAGTCACTGTCAATAAATCAGGTCTCAGCTAATGTTGATTACTTACTAAAAAGCAAGTGTGGGTTAGGGAGAGAACCTTTGTGAGAGAAAGGCAGAGTGTAGGCAATTAACCCTCCTGCCTGTGTTCGCTACACATCTCACTGAGTATCACAAGGAGGAAATGGAGGCAAGGAAGAGCTTCAAAAGAGCATTGCCCCCTCGTGATAAAAGTAGCCACTTGAGGAAAGAATATAAAACATCCCCTGGCATTCTTGGCTTTTAGCTCTTCTATCGAATAAAAAGTTGAAGTCATTGAGTGGGGAATTGCTAAGCACCCCCTGCAGCTGAAGACTGAAAGGGAACCAAACTTCTACTCATACAGATGTGCCTTGGAGAGGAAAACTTGTTGGAGCACCTTACAAGTAGGGCAGGTTTAAGTATCAGATTGCCTCAACCCACATGTGGTATGCGTATAGCTGAGGCAAGTATTTGCTCATCTCCAGGTGTAAGTGTTTGTCAGTTTCTTTTTTTCTCATACAAAATGCTTGACTTTTAACTAAAAAAAACTTAGGTGTCATATACAAAAAAAAAAAAAAAAAAACGCAAGGAGAAAATGATACTTATCAAGAGACAAGTCAATCAATTATATATTTAGGTGTGATGCTGATGTAAAACTAATATAACCAAAACATGCCAAATGATCTGTTTGAAAAAGTGGACAACCTGCACAATCAGATGACTGATTCTAACAGAGTGAAAGAAACTATACAAAATGACCAAACAAAAAATCCTGGAAATGAAAACCAGTAAGGAATTTAAGACTCTCACAGGCTTCAGTAGATTCACAGAGAGGTCAATGGGAACCACACAAACTGAAATGCCAGAGTTTTCAATACTGACGTGTCATTTTGATTAGCAGACAGGGAAAGGATGGCTGTGTGGAGCCATTTGAGAGACCTGAGAGGTGCACGAGGGTGACTTAATTAAGCAAAGTGCTGGGTTACATGTAAACAAAACACTCCCCAGATCTGTGCTTTGAACAGTCCTTTGCCCATTATTCATGAAATCCTCCTATAAGGAGTGCCAGCACTTTAAGAGTCTCACCGTAAGAGATATTTTCTCTCTTACTGGCTTAAGTCCAGTTCACTCTTGCACACTCTAGCTTTTCAATTATGATAAAATTGACAGCAGTAGTGTATTACTACTACTTACTTCATGTGTGCATTGCAGTGCAGGTCAGCACATGCCATACCTAACATTAGGGGTCCACAGTGGGGCCTCTGCTAAAACCGGTTAACTGTATGATTTGTTTTCTTACAATTGGGAGAAAGTTTATCTAGGCAGGAAGAGAAGGGAGCCCCTGACAGTAGTGGCACCTTACTGGTCTGAAGTGACTGGCGGGTGTGTGAGAATCAGGAAGAATGATGGAAGAGCTATGAGGAAATGTGGCATTGACCGCTAATTTCTCCCTTGGTTTCTCTACACTTGGCAGTTATACTAGGGTTTTATAAAGGAACAGACTCCACATGAAATGTATGCCAAAGTGTAGAAAGTGGTTTATTAGGCTTCAGTATCATAAGGGGAAGAGTCACAGTGGGCATTTATAGGATCAGATATGGAACAAACAAAAATGGCTGCCTATGCACTGAAGAGCCAGGATGTCCAGAGTGATCAAACGTTGAAGAGCTAAAAGGCCACTGTAGAGTCAGTGGTGTGAACCTGCGCTAGAAAGCTGGAGAGTCTTCATTGAAAGGGCCAAAGGTACTGGAGATCGATGTCCAAAGACAAAGACAAAAATTTCTCGTCCTTTCTCTTCTTATTCCTTCCAGGCTACAAGATATTTGTTGGTAAGATTCACATCCAGGGTTCTGGCCTACCTGTCAACCATCCCGCTCAGAATTTCATTTTTGCAGTGGGCAGCTCTTACTCATATCAAGTTGATGTATTAGAAGTTATAACCAGAGAGATATTTGTGATCCCTCAAAAGGAAGGAGGGAAAACATGAAAGATCCTTTCAGTGCCCCAGTGGCAGCTACTGGAGCCAAGTGTACACCCTGGAGATGCAATGGACAAGGGCCCTCAGTGAGCATTTGAAATGTTGCAAATAAGACAGTCAGTTGATGATTTCAGAAATTGATGAGCTCTTCCAGAAGACAATAAAAAATCAATGGCCTTTATTTCAAATGTGGAAGTAATTAGAAACCAGCTATAAGATGGCACATTGGGAAAAGAACCAGTCTCCATATCATTAAGAGCTCAGTCCCTTCAACAGAGCTACTACCACTGTGCAGAGGGGTCTTCGAAGGTTGGAGATGTTCCTTTGCATGGAGAATGGAGAGAACTGACTTCATGGAATTAATCTGCAAGATAATTTGGAAAATAACATACAACTCTTGGCCATGGAGGAAAGGATGAACTGCACAGTTTGATTAATGATACTGGGGAAAGGGAATTTTTTGCAGTAACTGATCTATAACATGGGGGGAAGGGGTCCTGGGGATTTAGATTAGTGATGAAACACTTACCTAGCAAGCTGGAAGTCATGGGTTGAGTTCTCAACAGAGAGAGACAGAGACAGACAGAGCAAGGTGAGAATTATATACACCCATACATGTCCAACTACATATGCACATCAAATGCATTCATTGAGGAGATCTCGGAGATTATAAATAAAAACTGTATCATCTCACTAGGGCAGCTGCCCACTTTGTGATGGCTATTCTGCTGGCAGTTGAAATGATCGTATGAGACCTGGGGCTTCAGGAGGGAATACCTGACCATATGCCCTTGACGAAAAGGATGCAAAGTAACCTAAATTATACTCTTCTCAAATGGGCAGTGGATTGCTTTTGCTCTTTTCACACAATAGGAGCCAGTAATGTTCCATGAATTTAAAGGAGAAAATAATGAAAAGGGCCCTCAGGATGTGTCTCTGTTCCTCTGAAAGAGGAAAAGGAATTGAGGAACCAAGAAATAAGTGATGAAGAAGCCAGTCCAGTTACTGTGTTCAGTTAGAAATGTCCCAGGGTGCAACCCAGTACAATCCAGCATGTAGAGGAGCCTCAAGTGGGCATTCCTTTGTGTTGGGTTCCTCTGGGAATTGTGATTAAAAGGAAAGAAGAGAAAATATATACAAGCTCAGGCCTAGAAATTCCGGAGGAAATATTAAGATTATCTATAAAAGAACAAGAAAATATAGTAGTTCTAAGAGCCTTCCCTGGTGTTTCAGTTACTTTCAGCCATCCACCTAACCATGCACAGAGGACACTTCTCAGACTCCTCCTACGTTGCTGCTCAATCAGACCCCCGTGGGGCCATGTATGGCCACTGAGGAAGTCTACTGGAGGGCGATTTTCTTTTTAGAAACATGATCAGAGCTGTGAGAGATTTTCTTCCAGAAAAAAGCTACTTTAAGCTAATGACTGTGCCAGCTCTTGTGCATCAAATGCTATTTACAGGGTCAATGAGTGGAATAAAAAGGAAAATGACAGGCTCTGAGGAGAGACAGGACTGGCATTTCACCACCAAAAAGCTGGAAATGGAGGTGTGGGGTTTTTTTCTAAAAGATCTAGAGTACAGCTTGCAATGAGAGAGAAAGAGAAAATGTGGGCTGCGGTACTATGAAAGAAAAGTGATAGAAATGAGGAAAATTATTTACTGCATTAAAATCTTTCAGAAACTTTAGCTGGGCATTATGGCACACACCTGTAATCCCAACACTTGGAAGGCTGAGGGAGGGGGATTAGCATGAGCTCAAGTCCAGCCCGAGCCACATAAGTGGGTTAAAGGCCAGCCTGCACTGCAGAGTGAGACCCTGTCTTAAATAAAACTTTCATAATGATTGAGTTTCAGGATGGAGTTGTGCTTGCACGTCTATCTCACCTCCTCCCTAGAAGCTCATGAGGTTGACCAAGGTGCTACAAAACAACAATAACTGTAGCAGCATTGAAAAATAAGCAAGAGAAATATTAGAGAACAAGAATGCTTAAGGGAATTCTCTATGCTGCAGGGCATCAGGTTCTCAGAGAAACAGGCCATGGAGGGTGAAAAGATGTGTGCTGGATTATTATAAGCAACTAGCTCACTGGTTAGAGACCAAGAAGTTCTAAGAACGGTAGAGTTAGTCAGAAAGCCAGAGACCCAAGGAATCAATGGTATAGCAGTATACTTGAGACCCAGAAACTGCTGATGCTTCTGCTTTAGTTAGAAGACAGAAAAAATCTAGTCCAAATCCATAAGCAATCAAGGAAGAGTAGTTTTCTCTTTTATAGAGGGACAGCCTTTAAATTCTAATCAGGCCCACCCACACCCACATCTAGGGAAAGCAATCTATTTTCCTCAGAATCTGCTTAAAGGAAACTCTTAGGGCCAGCCAGTTAGCTCAGGGAATTAAAGCTCCTGCAAGCAGGCACAGGGGCCAGGGGTTTGATCCCCATGCTTGCCAATGCCAGCCCTGCTCCCAGAGTGCACTGACAGCAACTGCGGCTGGGCAAGGTGGGAAACGCCTGTAATCCCAGCTCTTGGGAGGCTGTGAACAGGTGGATCACTATGAGTCTGATCTAGTAGTGAGACCCTGAACACCCTGTGGACATTTCCCTAAAAAATATAGGAAAAAAATGATAATGTTATCCCAAAACACACTCAAATTTGTAGAGCAGCTGAATCCCCAACATCAAGTTAAAATACTCTTTTATTCCTGCCACAACTTCACTAACTGCATATTTTTATTACCAACATTTCCTTGTGATTTCCTGCATTTAGCATATCCTTCCAGAATGTCATCTACATTTTTCTTAGCAGGAAGCTGAAAAAGCTGCTTCTACCTGGTCACTAAGTCCCAGGATTCCACAAGCCATGGTTTTAATTCTTCAGGAATCTACACTTGAACTTCCACCCTATTCTTAAATGCTTCCTTACTTTCAATGGTGGGTCTGCCCAGGCCCTTTTCTTCAGAGGAGGCTGGAGTGTTTCACTGGTTCTGCCATCATCTCCATTCCCAGGAGCCTTCTGCTTGTTCTTTTGTCTTCTTCACAGATCCTGAAGGAGGGTTCTCCAAGGAGTGACAACCTCTTCTTCCTGGAAGAGCTGGCTCAAGATTCTTTGGCTGCAGACCAGCAGCTTTCTTTCCTGAGGAGGTCCCTCTCAGTTTACTTCTCTGCATATTGCTCTGGGGTGGCTTTTTGAAGTTATCTTTTTCTGCAGACTGCTGTCCATGAGTTTGAGAACCCTGCTTTCTGGAACTCATTCAACCCTGTTTTTATGCCAACCAACAATCTTCTCTTTCCTTTCCAAGAACTGCTAGTGATTTCCCAACTGGAATCTTACAGGTCTCTGGGGTGGTCTGGAAGGGTGAAATAGGAGACACAACCCAAGATTCTGTAGTCAAGGATGGTTCTGCAATCAGGATCAGATCTCCTGCTCCTTATTGTATGCCAAACTTAGTTTTTCTGATGATGACCTGAAAAGAGCATCCAACCCTCCACAGGCTGTGTGTGCACCTCTGTCCTTCAAACCACCATAGTCTCACACTCAGAATGTCTTGCCAAATATCTAGGCACCCTACAGGGGTTGACATATAAAAATTAACTATTACAAAGTGGATGGAAATTTTCAAAACAATGTTTATCTTGAGGCCTAATTTGGGTTAAAGGTAGGGAGCTTCCTGCAAGAAAGCCTCTCTATCTGAGGTTCTGAGGGAAAGGAAGACAAAACAACCTATAGCTTTTAAACTAAATCCATAGTAGACTAGTCCATGGGGAACTGGAAATACCCAAATAAGAGACATCATGAAGCACATATGACAACTCTGTCACACTATGATATTAAGGTTTACTTGGTATAGAATGTTTAAGGAACCTAACACACTTTTCACCATACAGTGGCATAATCATGGATGTGTCACATTAATGTTTATTCTTGAGAATATTTCTATTGATCAATTACTAATTTTAATTTTATGAGTTTTCTTTTATTAGACCACAAACACTTAACCACAAAAATAATGTATTGATTTTTTAATATTTATTGAGTGCTCATAAAAAAATCATCAAAATTTTCAACATGGAATAGTTTCTTGTACACGAAGTCTAAAAATGAACAGAAATGAATTCCTATATGAACTACAGTGAAAATATCAATAACCTTCTAAAAAATCTTTACTTCAATTATCATATGTAAGCTGGTCTTCACACATGAAAATCACATGTTCCACACACATGTGTCATACTGACAACACGTATGTTTTCTTTACTGGCATTTTTTGTAGGATATAGTTGACATATGATGGTCTTACTCTTTTGTCAGGAGGTTATTATGTTATGCAATAGATAGTTAATAGGAACATAAAATATCAATAAAATAAAGCATTATACTCTTAATATGTATTGTGCATTTAGAATAAACAGAAACATTTTCACATCAGCTGTGCACTTGCTTGCCTACAAAACCTAAAAGATAACATTAGAAATAAGCATCTATGTGAACTATAATGAAAATACCAATAGTACTCTACAACAAAAATAGTCTTTGCTTCAGTTGTAAAACCCAAGGCAGGCAATATGAAAATCACATATTCCATGCACAAATATTGCCTACGCTAACATCACATGACTTGTTCTTCTGTTCCTTCTTGTAGGGCAAACTTGACATCTTTTTGGTATTCCTGTCATTGTAGTAGCTCTTTGGGATGCTGCATCTGCCTGCTTACCTGGCAGCTCACCAATGTCATCTACAATTTTTTTTCCATAGTCTTCTGGGCAGAAGTATTTTGGTTATATTGAAAGTGTTAATGTTTAAGTGTTTCATCAGTCTTACACACCTATGTCTGGTGATCTATACTGATTTGATGATGAAAATATGTAACGCATCCATTGTTAAATTTTTCTTGTTTTGAAATTCTGTACTATACATACTCTTACTTGTTACTGTTTTTTTCTATTTTTATTTCTGCTATTTTTACTCTTTAAAAAAATAATAAACTTTACATGTATCTACTGTCAAAAAAAAAAAAAAGTAAAAAGAAAGAAAGAAATATTCTGGTTTTCCTCTACAATGAATTATCCGTTATGAGTTCCAGTCCCAATGCCTCTAGGAACATTGCTTCATGATGTTTTTCACTGTCTGTTAGTTTCTTTATAAACTCTCAAACTATTCATACCACACTTGGTTAGGATCAAATAAAACACAACTATTGGGCAATGTCTTGAACTTCAAGTGAGGTCATAGTTGCTGCATAACTCAACATCTACTTCACTTTTAGTTTTATTGTAGAAAGTTTCCATTGCAGACTTCCATTTTCTAAGTTTCCCCTATCAATATTTCCATCACTGTGCATTGCCAACACCAACAGTGCCAGTTTCTTTTTCCTTGCCATACACAAGGCCAAAATAAATCTTCCTAAAATCTAAAGATTGTACTACAGAATTCTCAGTTTTGAACTTCCAACATTTAATTGGGAATTTCTGCTTATTTCTTAATGTAGTTCCATACTGGTCAACTTGTGCTCTGTTAGCAACTATAGCATCAGTTGGAAACCAGTAAGCCAATTGTCAAATGTCACATTCCAATTCATTTTGGAGATGGACACAAGTCTATGCATAACACCATTCAGTGTTTTACTATATGAATAAGGACCTCAAGGCTGAGTTCCAGAATAAATTTCAAAACTGAGCATAATAAATCTTCACATCTACAAGACATAAATTTTTGTTATATTTTGGCCCACCACTTTTCAATAAGTCTTCTATAATCTTGCAGTTACCATGAGAAATCCCTGCCAAGTACAGCAGAATCATGAATGCTTTCAGTTCAGACAGCAAGGTATCATAATAAATACACCTTTAATATGGCTACTGGCATATACAGAACATTTTACTTTTATCTCAGCCATTGTATATTTCGCAGCATCTAGTAGCATTTTGTCTGTTACAATTTCCCACAGGGAATAGCACTGACAGCACTCTGCCCTGTAATTTCACCCCCGCCAAGGCTCTTGCTATATTTGCAGACCTAGTTCTAACACTGGACCATTCCCTGTGGTTGCATGACCATGTTGCAACATTGTGACTAGTCAAACATGTATTCACATGGCTGTTTTCTTAATCATCTGAGTCGAGGAAGACTGCACTCCCTGGGCCTGTATCACTCTGTTTTTGATCCATTTCACTATCACAGGAATTTTGGCTCACATGGCCATTAAATTCATCATCACCACCACTATTTTGTTATGAAAACATATTTATCTTACTATAATGGATCACTTTCATCAACCATGCATGAGTAATCTGATGATTCAACTTTGACCTCCCCCAAAACTGGCAGATCTGGTTTTGTGTGTGCCATTGTACTGATTTGGGCTATGTCTGCCTGAAAAGTCAAAAGAAAACTTTTCTGAAACAAATGCTAAAGTGACGTGGCTGCATGATAACTTCTGTGATGCTCAGATAAACTTGCACAAACTGTTGCACAGAGCATAACGTGGATATAAATCCTGGCTGACACTTCCGCATGCATACACACAGCTTGCCCTTCATTGTGCTAAATGGGTAAACACAAAGATGAATCCCTGTATCCCTTATGGAAAGGTAACGAGATGCACGGCCACCACCTAGTCTGTGAAAGTGAAAACTTATAGTAGAGAAGTGAGGGGCATGATTGTGGGACCCGTTGTGATGCTCCAAGGGTAAACAGGAAATACGCGAATGCCAGCAAAGTGGGTGTCACCCCATCCACCCTCTCATTTGTCTTGCTTCTCAGTGTCTCAGTAGATACCACTTTGCCTGAATCCTATAAGCAGAGAGCAAAAGGAACAGACCGGGACATAGTTGGGACCATCAGAACTTCACTAGGCCCTGTTCACCCCAGCCCTCCTCAACACACTCTCTCTGCTCAGGGACCCTGTGAGGAAGGACTGAGATGGACAGATATTTGGTACACAGGTGAATTTGGAGTTAGTACTGATTATTTTCTATCTCTTTTTCCCTTTCAGTCTGGGTCTGAGAGATCTCTTAGGAAAATAATAAACCCAACGATATACAATGGGCACATGAGCACTAAGAGCAGAAGATATCCTGCATATTCTGTAGATCCTTCTCAGATCTAGCTCTGAAAGCCTAGGAAATTCTCTCTTGCCAGAGAATTCTGAGGGTCACTGGGGCCTCACAAAAAGAAGCTAAAATAAGCTCAAGTGGTAAATAAGGAGCCAAGTTTGAAGCTCAGCGATCACTTCTTTAGGGTTCCCTCAGCTCCCTTTGAAGGCACAGCTCTGGTCAGACCCAACAATGCCTACATTCCCAAGGTTGGGATCAAAGGCAAGAAGAGTCAGAAGTCAGGTAGCAATGGACGTGGCTCAGCCTTGTAAAGGACCCTGGGCCCTCTTGGGACTGACATCCACCAAGGAAGAAGCTGATGAGAGGAAGGAAGTTGGAAATGCAGTGTTACTATCATCCAAGCTCCAGTGCAGCAAAACCAAACAAAACAAAAGCTAGAAAGAATGTGTTTTTCTACATCTCTCTTTGCCAGGAATTAATCTGAATAAGAACCGATACAATCTTAGGGGAAAGCTATGGCAAATTGTGAAAAAAAAAAAATGTTATAACTACTAAAGAATAAGCAAAGAAAAATTATCACATCTCAAAAGACTTAGTATTCCACATGAGTCTTCTAGTGAACCAAAAACTCTATTACAAAAAGATTCCTCTCAGAAGCAAAGGATCCCTTTTACAGATCTCGCGATCATTCCCTTCAGTTTATTGAAGAGGATGTTTATTACCTCCATGTAAAGAGGAAAATCTGAAATAAAGTCATTAGGTTGACCTGTATGAAGTTCCTGAAGTTTGATCTTTAACCCATCAAGTTGGTTGTGCTGCATTATTCCACCAACTAGACTGCCTGATAGTAAAACACTGAAGAGTCAAAGGATTTGAAATGGAGATAGAAATGGATATAATGGTGTTATGGTTTATGTCTAGTTGTCCCCCCAAAGCCTCATGCAATCATGGGGCGTGGCTTCTATAGACTGAGACTTGACTCATAAGTCATTGGAATTATGTGTTTTAGTACTGATAGGATTATCAGTTTGAGTAAGGCTGAGACTATGGGTGTGGTCTAGGGCCGATATCCTAAGGTGGAAAGCATGAATGTAATATAAAGAGAGACAGACTAAAGCAGTAGCTGTTGCTCTGCTGCCGTGTTTGGTTGGCTACCTCTGTCACCATTTTTGTTGTTGTTCCGCCACCATGAACTGGATGCTCTCTGTCCTGTTCCACTCAGCCTTGGGCCAGCCGAATATGAACTGAAACCTCCAGTAACTGTGAGCTAATAAACCTTTCCTTCCTTCATTTTGAGTGTCTGGTATTTGTCCCAGCAACGAGTAAAAAGTAACTAAGATAGAATTTGGTACCAGAATAGTGGGGTCGTTGCTGTGACTATACCTGACAACGTGGATTATAAACTTTTGGAAACGGCTTATGGGAAGAGATAGGAAAGGTTCAAGAGATGTTGGCTAAAAACAAAGCACTAGAATGGCTCCAGCTGTTCAGCTTGGGAGATTCTGGTCAGAACTCAGACCAGAAGACTGAAAGGCCTGCCTGTAAGGACCAGGCTGAGGAGGTTTCTGCTGGAAAAAAGGACAGCATTGGTCATTAGACTCAGATGATTTGTGCTATGGATTGGCTGAAAGTCTTTCGGAATTTTGCTCATGCCCAGAGACTTTGCCTAAGACTGAAATTAAGCATGGTGGACTGATTAATCTTTCAAGAGATATTTCAAAGCATCAAACTATTGGGGTGGTGGCGTGGTTGTTATTGGTTGCTTTTAGCCATATTTATGTTGAAAATCAAGAAAGAGCAAAGAGCCAAGAAGGATGATTTAAAATGTGAGTTTGGCCAGAAAGGAAGCACCAAGAAAGCTGTGGACTTCAAAGATGGAGCTAAAAGGATCTACATTGCTAGGAAGGAACCAAAGAATCAAAAGAATGGCCTGAGGGCATTACAAAAGGTGGCAGCTCTTCACCGTCTGCAGCCTCAGAATTGCAAAGGAGAGAGGTTTTGCCTTGAGAAGAAAGCCGCAGAGACCCAAGTACCAGAATGGCAGCAACAGCCAAACCAGGTTCCAAAATGGCGCCCACATGGAGAATATGTTTTTCGGAATCAGGGTCAGAGTACTTAGCGATCTAGGCCCTCGCCCCTACAGCCAAGAGAGAAGGAAGCCCGGCTACTGCTTCAGCTGGCATCAACTTTTAGCATTATCCACACAGGCGTGTGCAGAATGTAGAAATTCTGAGGTTAAGAAGGCTTCCACCTCGATTTCAGAAGAAGTCCTGGGAGGCCAGGCAGTGTGCCCCTGAGAGGCAAGTGTGTAAAGCTGGGTGTGAGAAGCCTGTTTAGTGGAAACCCCAGAAGTTTGGAAAAGCTAGGAACGTGAATTGTGCTAAGAGGGAGCAAAGCCAGCCTAAGAGAGAAGCCATGGGAATTACCACCAAGAGTGCCATAGGAGCAGAGTTGCATGATGCTCACAACTCAGTGCCAACTGCTTTGGATTCTCCAGTTGGAACTATGGGATTTACTGTTTACCCTGCTGGATTTTGGACATGTGTTGGTCCCAATGTTTTGCATTACCCTGTTGTAATTGTAATGTTATCTTATGTCTTTGAGTGTTGGATATGTTTAACTTTTCTATTGTACAAGGGCTCACAGTTGAGAGTTTGCTTTGGATCTTGGAGGAGATTTGGGATTAGGACTTTCCAGCAATGCTGAAACTTTTGACTTTGGCAACTCTTCCAGATGGACTCAAATGTCTTTTGTACAAAGGGATATGTATGAGACTTTGGGGGTCCAGGGGCAGAATGTTATGGTTTATCTCTAGTTGTCCCCCCAAAGCCTCATGCAATCATGGGGTGTGGCTTCTATAGATTGAGACTTGACTCATAAGTCACTGGGATTGTGTTTTAGTACTGATAGGATTATCGATCTGAGTAAGGCTGAGACTATGGGTGTGGTCTAGGGCCGATATCCTAAGGTGGAGAGCCTAAATGTAATATAAAGAGCGACAGAGAGACAGACTAAAGCAGTAGCTGTTGCTCTGCTGCCGTTGTTTGGTTGGCTGCTACTGTCACCATTTTTGTTGTTGTTCTGCCACCATGAACTGGATGTTCTCTGCCCTGTTCCACTTAGCCTTGGGCCAGCCAAATAGGGACTGAAACCTCCAGTAACTGTGAGCTAATAAACCTTTCTTTCCTTCATTTTGAGTGTCGGGTATTTGTCCCAGCAACGAGTAAAAAGTAACTAAGACAAAGGAGGAAATAAAGAAGTAGGTGTTGCAAAAAAGAAATCAAATGATCTAGAGATAAAGTCTGAGGAGCTGTAGCAGGATTTTGAGATGAAAGAGATTAAGATGATTAGTAACCAGATTAAACAATTTATGATTCCCAAAGAAATAATGTAGCAAATGGAGGAGAACTGTAACAAAAGGCCTGGTGAATTGTTTCCTTAATATATACTGACCTCTGTCTCTGTTTTTATCAGTTTTATATTGAATTCCACTTTGTATGAAATTAGGTTAGATAACACTGCTTGCTTTTGCTGCACTGATGCATGGAGTATTATTTCTGATCCTTTGAGTTTTAGTCTATGAATTTCTTTCATTTGGATTAGGTGTATCTCTTGTATACAGCATACAATTGGGTTTTGTGATTTGACCCACTCTTTTAATCTGTATCTCTTTATTGGGGAGCTGAGGCCCTTCATGTTGAAAGATATTGTTATTACAAAAAGGTATTGACTTATTCCTGTCATCACATTATTTTTCAGTCATCAATTTATTTTTCTCATTTGTTTAACTGCTTGTCCTATCTGTATTAGTTCCATTTGGACATTTGGGCATTATTTCCTTCATTATCTCCATCTAGGAGATCCTTAACAATGTTTTAGAATGCTGATTTAATGATCATGAGTTAAGATTTTCAGGGCTGGTCAAAGAGCTCAGTGGATTAAAGTGCCTGCAGCAGGCACAGGAGCTGGGGGTTTGATCCTTGGTACTGCCATGCCAGGCCCACCCCCCTACATACACTGAGATGGCAATTGAGACTGGGCATGATGGCGAGCATCTGTAATCCCAGCTCTTGAGAGGCTTTAAACAGGTAAATCACCATGAGTACAATCTAGTAGTGAGACTCTGAACATCTTATACACCCTTCCCTAAAACACACACACACACACACACACACACACACACACACACACACACAAATAATTCTCTTTTCAATGTAACCTCCTTATTTCTCCATGAATATTTGAAGATAGTTTTACAGGATGTATTTATCTGATCAGAATTTCTTTTTGTTTTTTGCTTTTTAGGACTTGAAACGTTCTGCTCCAAACTCTCCTGGTCATTAAAATTTGTGTTAAGGTGGCTGGGGAGATAGCTCCATGGTACAAGTACCTGCCTGGCAAGTACAAGGTCCTGAGTTTGAACCCCAGTCCTGAAAAAAAAAAGTGTTAGGAAGTCTACTGTAATCCTAATAAGTTTAGCTTTATAAGTGAGTTATTTTTTCTAATGTATTATAAGATTATGTCCTTGTGTTGGACCTCTGAGATTATAATGAAGATGCATCAGGGAGAAAATCTTCTCTATGGTTACCTGGGCTTCTATATGCCATAATTACCTGTATATACAATTCTTTCCCCATACTTGGAAAGTATTCTGCCAACAGTTTTATCTCATGCATGCTGTCCTTTCTTGGATTCAAATTAGTCTTAGATTAACATTGTGTCACCTACTTGCTGTTAGGTCAATTTCCCTTGCTCTCTTGTAGGAATTAACCTAAGAAAAGAAGTAAAAGAACTTTATAACTAAAACTACAGTGCTCTGAAACACACTGAAGAGGTGATTACAAAATGGAGAGATGACCCATGTTCCTCAGTAGCCAGAACCAATATTGTGCTGATGGCTACAATGCTAAAACTGATATGTACAGTTAATGTTACTTCAATCAAAATAAAAACAGTATTCTTCATAGACCTTCAGAAAACAATCCCAAAATGTGTATGGGCCAGAAAAGCAAAGCAATCCTGGGCAACAAAAGCTAAACAGGAAGCAACACAATTTCAGACTTGAAGTTATATTATGAAACCATAGTGATAAAAAA
The DNA here is from genome assembly GCA_004027025.1 of Myocastor coypus. NCBI lineage: Eukaryota > Metazoa > Chordata > Mammalia > Rodentia > Myocastoridae > Myocastor > Myocastor coypus. Next base: position 25,963 of record PVJA010012513.1, on the reverse strand, counting down.
CAGTAGCAAGGTAGTAGCACAAAAAGAGACATAAAAATCAATAGAACAGAATAAAGCAGAAACAAAACCAAGCACATTCAGTCATCTGATCTATATAATGGCCAGCTCAGCCTGCCTTCAAGGTGGGGCTGGTGTAGCGTGTGGTCCTGGGGATCAAACCCACAGTCCCTGTGGCTGCCTAAGCTTGCCTAAGATCTTTTTAATTTTTTATTGTATTAATTATTTTTTATTTTTTTATATGTGATCTTTGACAAAGGGGTCAAAAGCCTTTTCTAGGGGAAGAGAGCCTCTTTAACAAACGTTGCTATGAAAGCTTGCTATCCGCACGCGGAAGATTTATTCTAAAACATATCTGTCATTGGTACAACAATAAAATCAAAATAGATGAAAGATTTGCCTGTTAAGTCAGAAACAATTTTCTGGAAGCTAAAATACTTAAAACTCTTGAAGATATAGGGATAGGGAAGAACTTTTTCAGCAGAACCTCAGTTGTACAAGAAATAACACTGAGACTCAACAAGTGGAACTGTGTCAACTTATAAACTTGCACAACAAAGGAGATAACAAGTAGATTAAGATACTATGACAAATTGAGGGGTGGGATTTTCCAATTTCTGCTCAGAGAAAAAACTACTATCCAGTGCATATAAATAGTTAAGAAAAAGCCGACTTCCAGAGATAAATAACCCAACCAAAAATGGCAAATGAACTGAGTAGGCACTTCTCAGAAAAAGTAAAAAATGGCCAATAGACAGATTTTAGAATGTTCAGCACCGCTGAGCATTTGAGAAATTCAAATTAAAACATCAAAATTTCATTTTACTACAGAAAAAATGGCTAGCGTTTAAAAAAATCAAATAATATGTTGGGTGGGGTGGCGCACGCCTGTAATCCCAGCACTTGGGAGGCCAAGGCAGGAGGATCGTGTGAGTTTGAGAACAGCCTGGCTACAAAAGTGAGCTCAAGGCCAGCCTGAGCTGCATAGTGAGACCCTGTCTCAAAAAAAAAAAAAAAAAAAAAAAAAAAAAAAAAAAAAAAAAAAAAAAAAAAAAAAAAAAAAAAAAAAAATCAAATTATAACAAATTCTGGGGTAGCTACAGGCTGGTGGCCAAGGATGAATATTTTTACAATGTTTGTGGAAGTGTAAACTAATAAAAACACTATGAAATGAATATGCAGATTCTTCAAAACAAAACTAACAGTAGAAATTCCATTGGATCCACAGATTCCCTTTCCAGGTATCTTTCTAACGGAGTTAAAGAGATCATACCACAGTGATGTATACATGCCCATAATTATAGCAGTGCAACTCATAATACCTAAATCTTCAAAACAACACTTATGTCCATCAACAGATGAACAGCTATCAAAATTGCAGTTTTTATTCACAATGGAGTCAATACCCATTTATCTATAAAGAAGGATAAACTTGTATCATTTGTAGGAAAATAAATGAACCTTGAGACCAAAATGTTGAGTGAAATAAATCAGACATACAACCTTAAATATCACATAGCTTTTCTTACATGACAAACTCAAAGTAGAAGAGCAAAAGAAAACAATAGGAAATAGGGAAGGAGATCTATAGCTGGAGGGTGGAAAGATGGGAGGAGAAGGGGAAATAAAATGAATTAAGATGCATAATGTTTCAACTTCATGATGAATATAGTCTTTATGAACTACAAGCCTGTGGTATCAAAAATTGTATATCACAAAAAATAAAAACTTTTCTCTAAAAATGGCCTACTTTTCAAGACAGCAAAATCAACATTAAAAACATCAAAACATTTCTAGACACCAATAATGAACTAGCTGAGAAAAAGAAATCAGGAACATAATTCCACTCTCAATAACTTCAAAAATAAAACAAAATACTAGCAACCATCCTAATGAAGACCTCTACAATGAAAATTGCAAAACACTGAAGACCGAAAATAGAGCAGGCTCTAGAAGCTGGATGGACCTCCCATGTTCACGGGTCAGCATTAAGTACTCTGTAGATTCAATTCTTTCCCCCATTAAGATTGTAAAAACATTCTTCACAGAGAAGGAAAAAATAATTCAAAAACTCACTGGAAACACAAAACATCCAGAACAATCAGAGAAATCTTAAAAGACCAAAGTTAGAGGCATCATAACACCTGATTTCAATTATACTACAAAGTCAGTGTAACAAAAACAGTATGGCACTGGCGTGAAAATAGACACACAGACCAATGCAACAGAACACAGCCATCTGATCTATGAGATATGGATGGATGGATAGATAGATGAAATAATACAGAATTTCACTAAACAAAATGGTAGGAATTCAACAATGATTGTTATATTGCACCATGTTGTCTTGAAATTAGTTATTCAAATTATCAGATATAAGCATGCAAAATTCATTAAAGTTATTTTAAAAATTAAGAAAAATATTTAAGCATTAACTATTCCTTTCACTAAACTAGCAGAAATCACCAGTAAAATTATCTAATCTATCCTGTATATACACATAAATATATCTTTTCTCCTCCTTTCTTTCCTCCTTTTCCTCATCCTACTTTTTTCTTTTGAATAGATTCTTTCATCTATTATAACTTTTGGATTTTATTGACTCTTTCAGATTCTTACACTAGCAAGACAGTATGACATTCACACATGTAGGTCTTGTTTATTTCACTTATGAGCATGGTCTCTAGTTGCATCCATTTAGCTATAAAAGCCTTGACTCTATCTTTTTATAACTGATTAATATTCCATTGTGTAAAAATACCACTTCTGTTATCCAAACCTCAGTTGTTGGGCATTTAGGTTGTTTACAAGATTTTTCTATGACAAATTAGGCTGCTAGAAACAAGGGTGCACATATACCACTGTGGTATGATGATTTCAGTTCTGGAAAAATACCTAGGAGGGGAGCAGCTAGGTTGAATCTAACCTTAGATTTTGAGGAATCTCCATCTCCATACTGATTTCTATAGTGGTTGTGCCAATCTACCATCCACCAAGAGTGGAGAAGGATTCCTTTTTTCCTACAGCCCCTCTAGCATTTCTTACTGGTTAACTGTGTGTGCGCACATGTGTGTGTGTGCGTACGTGTGTGTGTGTGTGTGTGTGTTCAGGGTCTAACTACACAGCTTTGACTCAGAGCGATCTTCCTGATTTCTGTCTCCCTAGTGTTGGGATTACAGGTGTGTGCCACTACTCCTGGACTCCATCACTGGCTCAGCATGCCCTGAGGTGGGGCTGGCATGGCATGAGGTGCCAGAGGTCAAAACCTGGGCCCTGCATTTACCTAAGCAAGCATGTAGTCCACTAAAGCATATAGTTGGCCCTATTAGTTGACTTCTTGATGATAGCCATTCTTTCTAGGATGAGATGAAATCTCTGTGTTGTTTTAATTTGCCTTTTTTGAGTGACCAATTATGTTGAACACTTTTTCACATATTTATTTGCCATTTGTATTTCATCTGAGAAGTATATATTCATCTCAGATGCCCTTCTTTGTTTGCTTCTTTTATTTTTCTTGTTCTTTTTTTAGTGCAGGGTCTAGATCTCACTGTACAGATCAGACTTACAGTGATCCTCCTGTTTTTAGCCTCCCAAGCACTGAAATTATAGGTGTGTGTCACCACCAACTTCAGTCTCAGTGTGTCCCAGGGGGAGGAAGGTGGGGGGGGTGTGGCCAGCACAGCATGCCCGGGATCAAATCCCAGTCCCTGTATCTGCCTAAGCAGGCCCTTTTGTCCTCTAAGCTATCTGGCCGGCCCTTCAGATGCCCATTTTTTTTATTGGGTCTTTGAATTTAGGGAGGCCTGATTTTTTTAATTCTTTATATGTTCTAGGCAGAATTCCTTTCAAGGACAATACTATGAGATGTGTGTACGTGCACACACACACACACACACACACACACAGTGATCTGCCTCTTTAAAAAGTCAAAAATATTTATTGGAGAAAAGACAACCTCTTTAATAAGTGATGCTGGAATAGCAAGGTAGCCCTCTGTAAAACATTTGAACTACATCCCTTTCTGTGTACGTGTGTGTGTGTGTGTGTGTGTGTGTGTGTGTGTGTGTAAATCAATTCAAGAAGGCTCAAAGACTTAGAGAGAGGACCTAAAGATTTGAAACAACTAGAACAAAATTCATAGGAAACACTTGAAACCGTAGGCTCAAAGGTTTCCTATAGGGTTGTAATAGCACAGGAAACAACACTAAAAATTCGCAGTTAGGAAGGCATAAAATTGAAAATATTCTAGATATCATGAGAAAACCCAAAAGAGTGAATAAGAAGTCTCCATAATCATAGAAAATCTTTGCTAGCTACTCATCCAATAAATTAACATCTAGAATATATAACAGAACACTGTAGCTCAAATAACAGGGAAATGAACAGAAACAACTCAAAAGTAATAAAAATGGCTCATAAATATGTGAAATAATGTTTATCATCTTTAGCCATATAGACCTTCAAATCAAAACTACACCTAAGCTGCATCTCACTCAAGTCAGAATGGCTATTATCAAGAACACAAAAAATAAATAAAACAAAGCTGATCAGGATATAAGGAAATACAACTCATGAATACTGCTGGTGAGAATGTAAATTAATATAGAAATCAGTGTGGAGTTTCCTCAATAAACTTAAAATAAGCATGCATATGATCAACCGTTATCCCACCCCTAGGTTTGTATCCAAAGGGATTACATACTCAGTAAGTATACTACAGGGCTACATGCTTATCCATCCTTATGGAGGCACAATATCTAAAAGCCAAGATATGGAACCAACGTAATTTCCCATCAACATGGAGCAGTATTCAAAAGTTTAAGAACAGAGTATGTCATTTGCAGAAAAATGAATGGAACCTGGGCATTGTCATGTTAAGGGACCCACAAAGAGACTCACAAAGAGAAGTGCTATGGTTTCCCTAATATGTGAAATCTAAACTAGATGACATGAAAGTGGAGAGAGATTACCAGGTAAGAGGAAGGCAGTGCAGGGGCAGGATTCTGAGAGTGTAACAGGAGGGGTAGGTCTGATTAAAATATATTTATTCACATATGAAAATACTACATTGAAATCCCATGCTTTATAAAGGTCATAGGGATCAGTAAAAATATGTTTAAAACATAAACCTATTTAAAAATTTTTCCCTGTCACCTTACGCCAACTAGGATGGTTATGATTTTTAAATAAGATAATAACAGGAGATAGTGAGGTGGAGAATCCAGAGCTCACACACCCTGCTGCTGGGAATTTGAAATGGTGCAACCAGCTTGGAACACAGTCTGGTGGTTCTTCAAAAGATTAAACAGTGTCAAGACCTAGCATTTCTTTTTATACATCTCTACCTGTTGTGGTTTGGGTCTAGGTGTCCCTCAAAGCCTCTGAATAAAAAGTTTGTGATTGATTCATTGTCTAGGGCTGGGATTATGGGTGTGAATGCTACACCCACCCTAGAGTAGGTAGGTTACATACAATGTCAAAAATATGAAGAGTGTCTGTCTGTGTCTGTCTGTCTATCTGTCTGTCTGTCTCTCCCCACCACTCCTCTCTGCCATTGCCTCTTTGCCCCTTTTGCTCTGGTGCCTTTGATCTTTTGCTGCCATGAACGGTTGCTCCTCTGTCAACCGTTGCCACCCTGACTTGCAGCAAGCTATGGACTGAAACCTCCACAATCTGTGTGCTAAATAAATCTCTCCAGCTGGCCCAGCAGCCACGCCCACCAATGTGAGTGACACCCCCTCCCCTGGCCCACCAGAAGCTCAGCCAACCCAGCATCCAGGCCCACCACATGAGGCCTCCACCTCCAGCCTGTCGCAAGCACACCTGACCCAGCAGCCATCCCCTCCACACACACACACCCCGCCCACAAGCTCAACTAACCCAGCAGCCAGGCCTGCCATGTCAGTGAAACCTCTTCCCCCAGCCCTTCAGAAGCACAACCACCCAACAAACAGGCGCTGCACGATTTGAACAGACCCGACTGACCAACCAATCCTCATGCACACAGTTCTGCACCAAAGGTCACTGCTAAACAGAATGATACAGACAAGGAGGAAAATGCAATCACAAGTCCCAAGCCCACCTGGACCAAATACAGGAGACACTAACATAGAAGAAAATGGGAATCATACAGCCAAAATCTCTGAATTAGTAGCAGCTGAAGTAAAGAAACAAATGCAGAAATGTATAGAGGAATTCAGATTGGAGATAACCTCTAAAAAACATTTGAATTACTAGAGCCTGAAGTAAAAAAAAAAAAAAAAAAAAAAAAAAAAAAAAAAAAAAAAAAAAAAAAAAAAAAAAAAAAAAAAAAAAAGAAAACAACAACAACAACAACAACAAAAAAAAAACCTGCAGGAAAGTATAGAAGAAATCAGAGCAGAAATAAATTCTGAAGTTAAAAAAAAGTTATCTCTAAATTAATAGCATTTAAATTAAAATAACAACTGTAGAAAGATAGACAAGAAATGAGAGCAGAAACAACCTCCGAAGTAAAAAAAAGCAAGGATGACTATAATGAAAGACTTAATAAATGCCTCTAAAGAAGATACTGATAAAAAATTGGGGGAGAACAGAAAAATTATGGAATCCCTGATTGAGCAATATAGGAAAGAAATAGACTGCATGAAATAGGTTCAAAGAGAGATACACGAAAATAAAATGTCAATCACAAGCTGGCAACATCATATGAACAAAAATGAAGACAGAATTTCAGATCTTGAGGACACACTCATAAGTGAAAAGGTAAGAAAGGATCTCTTAAAAACAACCAGGATGCAGGAAAATGTAATTCAACATCTGCAAGATGATGCAAAAATGAACAACATGAGATTAATAGGAATCAGTGAGAAAGAAGGAGTCAACACAAATGATATAAAAAGAATAAGGGCAGCAGTAATAGCAGAAAACTTCCCAAATATGAGAAAAGAATTACACATTCAGGTAATTGAAGCATACAGAACCCCAAAGAACATCAACCCAACTAAAAACACACCCAGACATATAATAGTCAAGATCCCAGAAATTCAGCAGACAAATAATATACTAAAAGCTGTTAGAGGAGAAAAAATCACATTTAAAGGAAACCCATAAGGATAACGACAGCTTTCTCTTCACAAACCATGAAGTCAAGAAGAGCATGGAGCATAGTGCTTCAAGTCCTCCGTGAAAACAAATTGCAGCCAACACTGCTATACCCCGAAAAACTCTCTTTAAAGCATAACAAAGAAATGAAATACTTCCATATCAAGGAACAACCAAAGAATTTCATGGTATCAAAGCCAACCCTACACAGACTACTAAAAAATACTTTAGAAGGAGATCAAAACAACATGATCACTACAAATGAGACCAGAAAGAACACACCAAACACAGCAACTAAACAGACAGTAGAAAAAGGAGTAAACAGGTAGTAAGTAAACTTATATCACTCCTAAGTCAATACATTTTAATTATAACCATCAATGTAAATGGACCTAATTCTCCAATTAAAAGAAATAGACTGGCAGAGTGGATAAGCAAGCAAAATCCAACAATATGCTATATACAAGAAACACATTTAACTCATAAAGAAACTCAGAGGCTAAAAGATAAAGGATGGAAAACAATACTCCATGCCCCAGCACCCCCCCCCAAAAAAATAGCAGGGGTAGCAATCTTGTTTACAGACAGTTGAAACTTCAAACCAAGACTGATCAAATGAAAGAAAGAAAGAAAGAAAGAAAGAAAGAAAGAAAGAAAGAAAGAAAGAAAGAAAGAAAGAAAGAAAGAAAGAAAGAAAAGCACTACATACTGGTTAGGGGAAAAATTCAAGATGAAGAGGTAACACTCATCAGTATGTATGCATCCAATATGACAGCAGCAAGCTATATAAGACAAACCTTAATGGACAGGAAGAATCTACTATCCAATACCTCAATCATAACAAGAGATCTTAATACCCCTTTATCCCAAAAAGATAGGTCAAGCGGGCAAAAAATTAGCAAAGAAGTAGCAGAACTGAATCAGAACTTGGAACAACTGGACTTAGTGGACATACACAGAGTGTTCCACCTAACCACTTCAAAATACGCATTCTTTTCAGCTGCACATGGGACATTTTCTAAAATAGATCACATATTAGTCCATAGATCTTGCTTAACTATATGCAAGAAAACAAAAATTATCCCATGCATATTATCTGAACACAGTGCAATCAGATTGGAAACAAATGACAAAAGAAACCACAAGAACCCCAGAAATAGACAGAAATTAAGCAACATTCTGCTCAGCAACCAGCGGGATACAGATGAAATTAAACAATATTTACAATTTAATGAAAATTCAAAGACAACCTACAGGAATTTATAGGATGCAATGAAAGCAGTTCTTAAAGGGAAATTTATAACCCATAACTCACCCATTAAGAAAATAGAATGGGAACAAATAAATACTTTCATGCACCACCCAAACCGACTAGAAAAGGAAAAGCAAATGAGCCCCAAAACTGGAGGAAATTATAAAGATTAGAACAGAAATTCATTGAATCAAGATGAAGAAAACAATACAAAGAATTCATGAATCAAAGAGCTGGTTCTTTAAAAGATTAAACAAAAGTGAAAAGCCCCTAGTAAACCTCGTCAAAAAGAGGAAAGAAAAGACTCAAATTCAAGCAATAAGGAGTGAAAAGGGTGAAATCACTACAGAACCAGCAGAGATTCAGAGAATCATAAATAGCTACTTTGAGAATATTTACTCTCACAGAACTGAAGAAACAGATGAAATGGACAGATTTCTAGAAAAGTACAGATTACCCCAACTGAATCAAGAAGATATAAGAACTCTCAATAACCAAGTAACAGTCAATGAAATACAAAATGTAATAAAAAGTCTACTGACAAAGAAAAGTCCAGGCCCTGATTCATTCATCACTGAATTCTACAAAAAATTTACAGAAGACACAATCCCAATACTCTTCAAACTGTTCAGTGCAATTGAAAAGGAAACAATCCTCACAAAATCATTCCTAGAGGCAAGTATTACACTGACACCAAAACCAGAGAGAGATGCAACTGAAAAAGAGAACCATGAGCCAATTTCTTTCATGAGCATAGATGCAAAAATCCTCAATGAAATCCTCGCCACTAAAATACAGCAAACTATCAAGAAGATTATACACCATGACCAGGTAGGATTCATCCCAGGGATGCAAGGATGGTATAATATATGCAAATCTATAAATGTAATACACTATATCAATAGAGCCAAAGCCAAAAACCACATGATCGTCTATTGATGCAGAAAACTCTTTTGACAAGGTCCAACACTCATTCATGTTCGAAGTATTACAGAAAATCGGAATAGAGGACCTCTACAACAATCTGATAAAAGCCATCTATGGTAATCCAATGGCTAACATAATTCTGAATGGGGAGAAGCTGAAGTTTTTACTCTGAGATCTGATACAAGACAAGGATGTCCCCTATTGCCACTCCTATTCAATATAGATCTGGAATCATTAGCTGCAACCATTAGATAAGAGAAAGAAAAGAAATAAGAACAGGTAAAGAAGAAGTAAATCTATCATTATTTGCAGATGACATGATAATCTCCTTGGAAGAACCAAAAAAACTCTAGCAAGAAGCTACTAGAATATGCAAATTCATTAGCACAGCAGGGTACAAAGTCAACACACAAAAGTCAATGGCATTCCTCTACACAGATAACAAATACACTGAGAGAGAAATTAGAGAAACAACACCTTTTACAATAGTACCAAAGGAAATGAAATATTTGGGAATTAACCTAACTAAAGAAACAAAAGATCTATAAAATGCAAACTAAAGCTGGGCGTGGTGGCGCACGCCTGTAATCCCAGCACTTGGGAGGCTGAGGCAGGAGGATCGGTGTGAGTTCGAGACCAGCCTGGGCTGCAAAAGTGAGCTTAAGGCCAGCCTGAGCTGCATAGCGAGACCCTGTCTCAAAAAGACAAAAAAATAAATAAATAAATAAATAAATAAATAAATAAATAAATAAAATGCAAACTACAGTACTCTGCAAAAAGATATCCTAGAGGATTTCACAAATTGAAAAGATATTCCCTGTTCCTGGATAGGAAGAACCAACATTGTGAAGATGGCCATATTCTCTAAATTGTTATACAGATTCAATGCAATCCCTATCAGAATATCATCAACATACCTCACAGAAATGGAAAAATCATTTGTAAAATTTATTTGGAACCAAAAAAGACTTAGAATTGCAAAGACAATCCTGGGCAACAAAGACAAGGCAGGCAGAATTACAATTCCTGACCTATAGTTATACTACAAAGCTACAGTGATAAAATCAGCACGGTATTGAAAAAAAAAATAATAGACCTGAGGATCAGTGGAATAGATTAGAAGATGCAGAAGCAAATACAAACACACTCAGTCACCTTATTTTTGACAAAGGGACCAAACATGTTTACTGGAAGAAAGATAGCCTCTTTAACAAATGGTGCTGAAAAAACTGAATCTCCACATGCTGAAAACTAAAACTTAATCCAGGTCTATCACCGTGCACTAAACTAAAGTCAAAATGGGTTAAAGATCTAAATATTGAAAAAGAAATATTAAATCTCCTGGAAGAAAAAGTGGGAGAAAATCTTGAAGATATATGGGTAGGCAAAGAGTTCATGGACAAAAATCAAAATGCACATTTAACACTTGAAAGAATCAACAAATGGGACCTCCTGTGGCTAAGAAGTTTTTTTCACATCAAAAGAAATTACCAACAGAGTGAAAAGACAACCACAAATTTTAAAAAGATTTTAACTAATAAGTATTCAGACAAAGGTCTTCTATCTAGAATTTATACTATTGTGAGAACAATATGTAATGGGTCAATTATTGCAAATGTACTACTAATATGTTATGAAACTATCATATTGATATTTCTTATTAAAAGTAATAAAAAGCTAGGAAAAATAAAGAACTAAAAACCAAATGTTCTAGACTGGGGACCTCTGTAGTAAGAAAAAAATTTCTACAACGTATCATGTAATTGGCACCATGAAACTATCCATTCCTCTACCCAATAAACAATTTTTCCAACATTTACATCACAGCTCTGAAACCAGTGGTGTCCAACCTCTTGCTTTGCCTGCCTGTTGTAAAATTCCACATGGCTCAGTGATCAGAGTTATTTTTGCCAACGTATGAACCGTAACATTACCTCCATGAGGAAAAACATCTGGAATTCAAGTGTCTCTGGGGAAGCATCCTACGCTTTTCCTACAAGCAAGGCTCCCTGCATGGGGTGCTTTGGGTGCCGTGGGCCTCAGCCTTCTGTGTACAGGTTGCAGGACCTCAGCAGGTAGCCTAAGTCCATCAGCTCAGTCCTCAGCAGAGAGCAGATTCTATGTGAACACTTAGCAGAACTGGTAGGAAAAATGGAGCAAATTTTATGAGGCGCACCTGGAGGAACATTAATAGTTTAACACCGCTAGTAAAAGTATCATTTGCAAATCATATGTCAAGACATCAGCCGTGTGCTGTAGCTCCTTAGTCACCACTAATTTTAATCTAAGTGAATAATCTTTGATGCGTATTTATCCTTTGATGGTTATGCTTTAAAAAAAAAAAAAAAAAACTTATCATTCACAGTTCGTAAGAACACACTATGGAAACCATGAAACGTGGAACAGCAGTCAGTCCATGCTAATGGTCATCTTGCTGCCTTTTTGAGCCTTGTTATTCTGTGCCTCTGCCCCATGCACCCTCTGCTGCTCCCATGCCAGGGCTGGTACCCATTGCTGATATGGAAACAAATGCCTTCATCACCAACCCAAGCTATTCAGCAGTCAATTTGTCCCTTCACTCAACCAAATGCTGTGCAGTGCTGTGCTGTGCTGTGCTGCGCTGTGCAGTGCTGTGCTGTGCTGTGCTGTGCTGCGCTGTGCTGTGCTGTGCTGTGCTGTGCTGCGCTGCGCTGCGCTGTGCTGCGCTGTACTGTGCTGTGCAGTGCTGTGCTGTGCTGTGCTGTGCTGTGCTGCGCAGTGCAGTGCTGCGCTGCGCTGCGCTGCGCTGTGCTGTGCTGTGCTGTGCTGTGCTGTGCTGTGCTGTGCTGATCCTGTCCTTGGTGTGGGAGGTGGGGAGATGTTGTGGTTTGGGGGTTTTGCATAGGGAACAGCATAATACAGGACACATTTTATATTATTTTATAATGAATCACCCAAAGAATCATACCCAAAGGTGTGGGAAATCTGTCCACACACTAACAACCAAAGAATCCAGCTGAAAGCCTAGAGCTCATAACAATGCCTTCAATAAGTCTAATTGGAGGCCCAGAAGCCCGGACATCTCATGGAAGCCTGCTTCACAGATCTATGCTGGAAATGCCGAAAGGTCAGTGGCAGATGCTAGAAAGTTTATGCAGATGAGATGAAGGATCTGTGCCATAGGCTGAGGGATCTGAATTGGAGCTAGGAAGCAATGCACAAAGAACCAGAGCTCCCCGCAAAAGTACCACAGCCATACTCAGCAACAGCAGGTTCTGAGCTCCTCTAAGCAGTGAGGAAAGCTGAGTTCTCATCAGGAGAGCCAACATACGCTTCTCTATGAGACTAACAGTGCACTATCTTTACCTGCAGAGCCAGGAAGCCATGATCAAGACGAGGACCAGAGTTCCCCCAAAATGAACTGGAGCCCTTCGCAGTAATAAAAGGTGTTGAGCTCCTGCAGCTAGAAGAAATACCAAGTTCATTGGGAAAGCCAGCATGACAAGGTCCTCTAGGAGAACAGTGAAAGAGAACTAGCAGCTTCTAACAGCTTCCCCAAACAGCTTCTCCAGGTCTACCTCTTATGCTACTAGCAGCGATCCCCATGTGGGCCTCCCACACCCAGCACCTTGCTAGTTCAGTTCAGCTGGGTGTAACAAGTTGACCAACAGTTAGAACCCCACTATAAGAAGTAACTCAGGGCCTGCGAGATGGCTCAGTGGTCTAAAGTGTCTGTTTAGGAAAACTTAGGCAACCACAGGGACCGCCATTCGATCCTGGCCACCACATGCTGTGCCAGCCCCATTCCTAGGGCAGGCTGAGCAGGTCATTTAAAAAAATAAATTAAAAATTAAAAAAAAAAAAGAAGTAACTCAAACATTGCTATCCCTGCAGCAGATGTGAAGGAGCAGGTGAGGAGAATGTGTCAAGAGCAATGGATGGCATAAAAGACAGGCGTTGATACCCTTGTGGCAAAGTCTCCATGTGATTTAAGGAGAGTAGAAGGTCAACAGCCTTGGGAAGAGAGAGAAGGAAGTGACTTGTGCCACATCCTAGTAAGGAAGGGGCAGGGGTCTGGGGAAACAGCACAGAGAGGGAGCTAGGCAATGGGAAAGGATGAGGCAGAAGGCGGAGTGAGGAAAGTTAGAATAACGGGGAGCAGAGGACTTTCCTTGGACTACTGCTGGGAACGATTTGCACTAGCGAGGGCTGTAGCTTGAAGCAAAGCTTGGCTCACGCAGCGAGGGTGGTGACTGATGGGTGGCAGTAATGAGAGGACATTTGAGTTCCCAGTTTTAGCCTAGCGAGATGACAAATGACCATGTGTACAATGAACTTTCCAAATGTTTCCTGTTGAAATTTAGGACTACCTGAAAACCCAGCCTCCCTCAAGCCATTGGCCAGCTCTCAGCCATGGTCTCCCCCAACAAATCAAGGAATAAACATCAGGAGTTTCCAAGCCAACTTTGGAATCAGTCTCTGATAACATCCTCGAACCTTTGAAGTACAAAAGGCTCTCCCTTCAAAGAAAAATTATTTTAGCTATTTTCCTTTAAAAATGGAACATGCTATCAAAATTCCATGGTGGAAACCCCTTTCCAGAATTCTTAGTGCCTTTCAGAGTCAATTGAGCTGGGCAAGGAGAGTAACTGAGATTTTAGTAGTTTAATTCTTACCCCCATTACCCAGGAGGAGCCATCTCATCCTTCGTTTTCCAGAGTTCTGGGGAGCAGAAGTTTCCTCTGTCACCAAAACTCCATGTAACTTGGCCTGGCCAAATCTTGACATCTTCTGAGGCGCAGCTCAAATGCCTTCTCTTTCCCTGAAGCCCGCTGTGATCAGCAAAGCCAGAGGCACCACCTCTGCCTTCCCTAAACTTGTAACATTCTAAGACGTTGTCGTACTTCTCCGGATTGTTGACTGAACTGAGCGGCCGGCCAAGGAGCGCTCCCTGTATTCGTCGCACTAATGATCTCTCTCTCCTGGGCGCTTTTCTCTTTCAGGCAACAGAAAAAGTGTGTCCCGCGCTGCAGCCACTTTGTGCTGCCCCGCGCAGGGAAGCAAGCCCCCAGCTCAGTCTACGGATGATGGGCTTTGCCTGCAGCACCAGAGTTCAGACTTCCACACCACTCCTGTCCTGCAGAGCACAGTTCCTCCGCAGACCTTAGGAAAGTGAAAGAAGTCCCTGAAAAACAAGCCATCTATTGACAGGGTGGCCTGAACTGGAAAAATAAGAGGACAGGAGATCCAGGGGCAGACTGTACCCGGTGGGCATTTTAAAAACTTTGAGAAAGGGGAGGAGTTGCTCCTTATTCGTAGTCCTCTGCAAGGCATCTATCTTGTACTTCTGTTAGGCAAGTGAGGTTGGGACTTCCTTCCTATTTAATGTTACCTTAAGAGCTGCTGCGGTGTGCTGAGCCAGCTTCGTTACAGGCAGGAGCCCAAGGTTTAAATTCAAGGAGTTTATGGAGCCGGATTTTAGATCACTGGGAGCTTGAAACTGGCCGTGCCTGGAGCGTTTACACAGCAAAAAATCAAGAGCACACCGCAGATCCAGGGTTTTTACTTTTGGGTGCCAGTTTGCTAGCACCTTACTAGTCACATAGTTGGGAGCAAACTAACTTTTTAAGCTGTCTCCCCCCAGTTCACTTTAGTTTTTGAGACAGGGTCTTACTAAATGACTAAATTCCCCAGCCTGGGCTTTACCTTGCAGTCTTCCTCGCTGCACCTCCCAGAGTGGAACAGATCGCTCTGCCTGGACATAAAATACATTTTGAGCCCTTGGAGTGTCTTCCCGCCTAGCGGGTAAGATGCAGAGAGACAGTGGTCAGGATGGGCAGGACATAGCAGGCTCTTGTCTGTACAGGAAGTCAAGGTGCTGATGAGCTGCACTCCACTAGCAGGAGAACAGCTACAAACCCTGGGCCCCAGATGAGCTCTGTACAAACCCAAACGCATAATATGAAACAGCTGCCAGAACTGTGTCTCTGACAATAAGGATAGGTTCAAACTTTTTAAGTTATCTGATTATAAATTAAGTAACAATTCTACATTGCATTCCTATACACTTAAATGAATGGACAATGAAATAAAGAGAAATGTCAGCTGGGGATGGTGGTGCATGCCTATAATCTCAGCACTCTGGGAGGCTGAGGCAGAAGGACTGCAAATTCAAGCCAGTCCAGGGCAACTTCATAACCTAGGAAGACCCTGCTGCAAAATAAAGAACTGGCAATGTAACTCAGTGTGAAGATCTGAGAACTGTTAAGCAAAAACAATCAGGAAGAGAATAGCCTGGAGTGGGCTTGAGAAGCGAGTTGGGGAGGGGCCAGAGGCTCGGGCAGGATGTGAGCATAGCTGATACTGCAGAGGCTGATACAGTTGTCATACTACACCTAAGTCCTGAGCACATGGTTTTATGAAAGAGCTTCACCTGAGCTCCTGAGCCATGAGCCACCCATGCGGTTCACCTGAAGCCCAAAAGGTACCAGGAAAATTCTGCTTAAGACAAACCAGGTCTGGACTCTAGGGAGAGAACTCCTCCCAAACAGAAAAAACCTGAGTTCCAGAGCTCAGAGAAATTACAAAAGAACCCCCAATATGAATTCCCAAACCAGGACAATAAAAAAAAAGTACATAAGAGAAAATCTATGCTAAGTGAAAATTTAAAAATTATAATAAGTCATATCTATAAAGAACTCAGAGGGCCAGCTAGATAGCTCAGCAGATTGAAATGCCTGCTTAAGCAGATCGAGGTTTGATCCTTGGTGTGCCAATCCAGCCCCACCCCCAGGGCATGCTGAGACAGTGAATGAGACTGAGTGTGGTAGTGTGTGCCTGTAATCACAGTGCTTGGGAGGCAGAAAACAGAAGGATCACTACAAGTGCAATCTGTGTAGTAAGACCCTACAGATCCTATACTAAATACATTTTTTAAAAATCTCAGCTATCCTAATTACCAGACACAATATATAAATTGTTTTGTTAAATATATTTAAAGAAGTAAATTAGACAATCAGCCCTGACCAATGAATGTGAAGACAGCTTCCCTTGTAATGAAGTAGGAAACCCTGAGAAGATTCAGCTGACTTGAGCTAAATAAGGTGTGTACAGTTAGTTAAGGCCTTAATATGTGTCTCTATACCAAATCTGGCATATCCCAGTAAAAAGAATCTAAAAGTAATCCAGTATATCTGCTATACGTTTTACCTGTATGATTAGCTGGGTTTTGGTATCTTCTAGGAAAGAAAAATTTTTCTGAAAGATTAGAACATGTATAATCAAAGCATGAGCATTTGAGCTAACATACTGGCTTTAAGACCCCTTTATTCATAGAGTCTGACAGTTTGCTATAAGTCCCTCTAGCTTTAGTGAGGCGAGGTCACACTTGTATTTACTATCAACATGAAACAGCTGTGTTACATCAGTAAGTGTATAAACTTAACATGAAATACATAGCATTCAGTGTTTTAGAGATGGCCTCTATTGTAAGCAAGGGACACTGGTGAGGGATTTTTTTTTTTTCTTTTAACACTGAAGCTGAGTTTTATGTCACAAATTCAAGGCCTGCCTCCATCTATAGGTCCAAAGTTGTTGAACACTGCATAGCCAGTGTCTTTAGAACTTTTTTGCTGACAAGATTTTATCTGTCCTTAGGGATCTGTTTTAACTAGTAGAATACCTTTTTATACATGAGAAATATATATTACCCTTGTAAAAAAAAAAAAAAGTCTCAGCATCATTTTGATTAGTAAGCAACCTGAACATATATTTTAGTATTTTGACAGGACAAAATTACTCCAGGATGAGGGCTAGGATTTTAGTCATAACTAAAAGGAATAAGTGAAGACAAAGTTATCTCAGTCATAGCTAAAGCTAGATATCTTCAAAAGTCTATTGCTATTGAGGTGGATGACTGGAAAGAAGGTCAGGGTTGGAGAAGGACAAAGAGACTTGTGCCAATGCCCAGTAATAGATTGAGTTTCTCTCTAGTCAAGATTACTCCGGATTCCACTGTGGAAATGACAGGTAGACATAACAGCCTGGCCAGAGGGTGGAGGCAGGCCCAGGGTCCTTCAGTCCTACTGGACCACCTGGGAAGCCGAGTCAGAGCTTCAGCAGTCAGGGCATGGTTTGCATGCCTCTTAAGGAAGTCCCTCTTATGCTGGCCTGGCTTTTGACAGCAGTAGCAGGTGAACCTTGTCATCATTGGGTGGAAAAAAAAAATCAAGATATGAGGGAAAGAGTATTAAAATTAATAAACATATTTGAAAAAATTCTAGAAATATACATTTCAAAATATCATAGAAGTTATAAATAAAGTGAAATGAAGAAATTATTTGTGAAAAATAGGCCCATGTTCTGGGGGACTCATATTTACACATTAATTTGTTAGTGTCCCTTTAGTGACAAACTGCGGCCCACCAGCTTTCATTTAATCTAAGAATGCCCTTATTTTATGCTCATTCATATGTCCAAAATGTTATAAAAAGGATGGCTTAGACAATGCAAAGTTCAAATTGTGTGCATATACAAATACAGCTTTTTCTGAATTACCTGAAAATAAGCGACAATTACATTTTACTGTTAAATATTTCAGGATCATCTAAGCTAAAGCATGAAAGCATAAGTTTCAAGGTGAGAAAGACTGAATTGAAAGATTCAGATAACACCCAATTAGAATTGAGAAGAAGCTAAGAGAAAAGATAGAAAATGTCTCTAGACAGACAACAGTTTACATGTGTTGAATACAAAAAAATTACAAGATTCAAAAAATACAATGAAGATCAAGCAAAACAAGGACTTGGGAGCCTAGATTCTACTTCAGTAAGTTGCAGAATGCCACAGATAAAGAGATCAAAAAGTCAGCTAGTGGCTTTTAAAAACAGAATTAGTACAACTACTTTCTCTTAGTTCAATGAGAAGAAATATCTGTAGCAAGTGTTTAGAAAAGTTATCATGTCTGCATCTTGTACTCTGAACAACTACCTTGAAGACAATATGCATTGTATCAGTTATTGTGGTTGTCTGATGTTATTTCTTATTAAAAGTAATAAAATGAAAAAAAAAATATATATATACACACACACAACAGAGGATAGATATACAGCTACTTTCCCTTAGTTCATTGAGAATAAAAGTTTGTACTAATATTGTTTAGACAAAATATCAGGTCTGCATCTCGTCCTCTGAATAACTACCATGAAACAACAATATCTATTATGCTAATTATTGTAACCATTCTACTAACTTGTTTTCAAACTGTTTCATTAATGTTTTATCTTTTTTCTCATTAAAATGAATTTTAAAAATTTTAAAAAGACAGAATTAGTAAAAGGAAAGAGATTCTGAGCAGTTATCTCAACAGCTACAAAAGAAATTTTAAAAAAGCATTGAAATTATAGGGGCCAACAGGATGGCTCAGTGTCTGAAGTGCCTGCTTAGGAAAGCTTAGGCAGCCACAGGGATCGCAATTTGATACCCAGCATCACATGCTGTGCCAGCCCCATCTCCCTCAGGGCAGGCTGAACCGGCCATTAAAAAAAAAAAAAAAAAAAAAAAACCACTGATCTATACTAGATAGCCAGACCCCGTCTCGAAATTTTATATATATAGTATTTTTTTAGGAAAGGGTCTACATAACGTTCAGGGTCTCACTACTAGATCAGCCTCATAGTGATCTGCCTGTTTACAGCCTCCCAAGAGCTGGGATTACAGGCACACACCACCAGCCGGTCTCAATTGCTATCTCAGCACACCCTGGGGGTGGGGCTGGCACTGCAGGCCAGATATTGAACCCCAAGCCTCTGGGCCTACTTGTAGGGGCTTTAATCTCTGCTGAGTGAAATGATATTTTCAAAGTCTTGGGAGGAACTGATACCATGTAGAATTTTATAATTACCAAAAAGTACCTTTCAGGGATGAAATTTAACCTTAACCAAGTAACACTATTTAGTGTACAGAACCTCATAAAACAGTCAGACAAATCTGGAATGTCACATATGTTATAAGACAACTGCATTGAAAAAACTCAGCTCGAAGAAGAGGTGAGAGCTCTGGGTTATGCTACTCGTGTGAAGGGACTGTTATTATTCCCTCAGTGTGACTGCAGCTTTGTGGTCAGGTACAAGGATGTCCTGATTTCTAAAACATAAAGTTGAAATAGTTAAGCTCGACATGTCATATATTTGACGTGTTTTCAGATGGTTTGGAAAGCAAATAATTTTTTGGTTCTGCAACTAAATAATTTAATTGAAAATCCATCTGTGCTATTTTTCTTTATGCCTCTCTTTTAACCATTCCATATATAAACATTTTCATAGTTGGATTTACAAAGAATATTGTTAGAATAGAGTATCTTCATATCAATTTAAAAGGTGTGTGGGCTACAACTTCTCATTAAGGAATGATCTAAAGAATCATATTCAAGAAAATACAACAAAATTAGTTAATATGCAGACACCCAAATAAACATTGGGTAAAATCATTTAGTAAAATAGTAATAACGATTTCTACACAATAAATAGGGTCAAAAATGCTAACAAGATGAAGCTAAATACATTGGGCAGTAGCACATAAACTAGAGGTGGAAGACTGGTGTTAAATTAGCCTATAGTTGTTGATTGGTCAGAAGACTAAATACACTGATAAACTTGTCCTTAATTACACGTGTTAGAATTTAATGATAACCACTGAAAGAATATGGCTGGAAGTACAAGTATAGGTGGAAAATAGAATGAAAAAGTAATACATTAATAGTTAGCCCAAAGGAGAAGAAATAAAAAATACAAAAAGAAAATATCATACAGCCAAACATTTTTGTAATAATTGAGAAAGTAAAATCTCTTGTTAAAAGTCAACAGTTTTTTCTGACATATAATGTTTCAGGTTGAGTAAAATGATCCAGAGCTAAATTAGTTTTACTATTTAGCATGTGAAGGGATGCTAACACTGTCATTTGGACCCCTCAGTCTTTTGTTGCCAGTGTATCTTAAGAGCAAAGATATCTCAGTGAATTGACCGGAGTGACAGCCCTAGTCCTCATCCATTTGATTTCACAGAACTCTGTAATATTGCAATTTGCATGTACATAGCAGATATGGTTTTATACATGATGGTATTTATCTACAAAATGAAATAGCTTTAAAACATACGAGCAGAAAGACTATGAGTTCAGCTGCATTAAATGATGTAGGTACAAGAAACTGAGAAAGCTTAATTTCAAGCCATATTATAGGTGAAGACAGTGGTGATCTAATATAATATCTCTTGTTTAGAAAAAAACTTGTTCTAGTTGACAAGAAATGTTTTATTTTGAAGTATGATTCTTTTTTCCTTAAACATTGTATAACCATTTTAGTAGACTGATGTACATATGATGTAAAACTAGCTAAAAATATCTTTCAATTATAAAGAATTATTACTAATAAATGCATACAACCAAAAAAAAAAAAAAAGGTCAATAGTTTTTTGACTTGATCTTTAAACTCTAACGTATACTTTTATAAGGAGTCCTCAAACAACACAATGACATGACTGAAAACATTTTACATACAAACTAAACAAAGGGAAGTTGGAGTAACTGTGTTAATATTGGATAAATTTAAGTTAAAATGAATAAAGTTTAGCAAAGTAAGTGTAAAAGTTTCAACCCTCCAGGAAGATACACTAAATCTAAATATGTAGTTTTAATAAGATAGCTCAAACAAGAGAACCAAATAATGGTCAACAGTGCTGAACACATTTTTGTGCACTGTACCTACTGCAATCCACCTTTCATCTGGGTTCAAATTTCTACTCAAATCTTTGGTCCATTTATCTAGTAAGGCTGTTTTCTCACAGCCAGGTTTTAGAAGTTCTTGGCATATGCTAGTACAAGTCCTCTGTCAGCGCTACAGTTCATAAATAGTTCCTGATAATGTTTACTTTGCTCAGCTTTGCATTCGCTTAATAAAATGTCTTGAGAGCAAAAGTTTTAAATTTTGATGAAGTTTAATCTTTTCATTCTTTTCTGGATTGTGCCACTGTCACTGTATCTGAGAAAGCTTTGCTGTCCAAGTTCCTAAAATGTTCTCCTAGGATTTTCATACTGTTAGGTTTATGTGTAAGTCTGCAGGAGCCAGTGAGATAGCTCAGCGATCTAAAGCTCTTGCTTAGGCAAGCTTAGGCAACTGCATGGACTGCGGTTCAATCCCTAGCACCACATGCTGCACCAGGACCACCCCCAGGGTGGGTTGAGCTGGCATAGCATAAATAAATAATAAATAAAGTTTAAAAAATAAATAAATAAATCTGCAATCCACTTTGAGGCAGGTTTTTGCATATTGTGTGGGGTCCAGTTAAAAGTGCACCTTTTGCTCCTAAATGCATCTTAATGTTCAAAACAACTTGAACAACACTTTCAGTTGACATTTATGGGACAACAGCTTGATTCACAGTATTTTCAAGTGCACACAGAATATTTACCAAAACAGAGCTTTTTCCAAGGCCATAAAACAATTCTCAATAAATTGAAAAGCCTTAAATAATACACAACATATTTTTGACCACAAAGAAACTACAAGTCAATAACGGGAAAATATTTGAAAAGATTCAAAGTATTAGAAATTTGAATATCACTTCTAAATAACTCATCAGCCATAGGGGAAAATATCATGTAAGAAGTTAGGAAGCATTTTTGAACAGAATGAAAAAGAAAATACAAATTATTAAAATTGGTGGGTACAGAAAAGGCAATGAAATCTATAGCTTTATATGATTGCAATAATAAAAAGAGAGGTCTTGAACCATTGATCTAAATTCTAACTTAAACAAGAGAAAAATAAACTCATAAGCAGAATAAAGGACATTTTAAAGAGCAGGGTACACTAATGCTTACCACATAATGATTCCTGATTGCCAAAGGACAGAAGCATTGACAGATGCATTGACAGTAACAAAGTGGGGTGTGTGTGTGTGTGTGTGTGTGTGTGTGTGTGTGTGTGTAATGGAATCTTCCTCAGCTTGTAAAAGGAAGAGAATTCTGACCCATGCTGTAGCATGGATGAACCTTAGTTGTAATAAAATCAGCAGTCACAAAAGTACAAAATACTGTATTATTCAATTCCATGCGGTACCAAGAGGAGTCAGTTCATGGGAATTTGTACTGTTCACTGTAGAATGGTTGCCAGGGATGGGACAAAGGGACAGGGGGGTGTGTCACACATACAGAGTCTCGTGTTTGTGAGATGCGAAGAGTGCGAAGGCCAGCTGCACCGAGCATGCATGGACAGCGATGCCTTGCTTCAGGAGCAACAATTTGGTTCACAGCCGGAAGCGCTGGGCTGAGCTCCACTTACGTCTGCAAACTCTGCACCGAGTGACGAACGCCCACCACAGCCGTCTTTGCTAGAACTGTGTACCAAATTAAGTTCATAAACTAAGGTACTACTGGACACTTAAACTACTTCAGATGGCAATTTTTACATTTGCATATTTTAATACGATTAAATATAAGAAAGAGAAACTAAAACTATGTTAAGCAACATCTCCCCCAACATTTTAATTTGGGGTCCTCAAACTTTTTTTTTTTTTTTTTGTATTTTTGGGAAGGGTCCACAGGTTGTTCAGGACCTCACTACTAGATCAGACTCCTAGTAATCCGCCTATTTACAGCCTCCCAAGAGCTGGAACTACAAGTGCAGACCACCACACACAGTCTCAATTGCAATCTCAGCATCAATTTTCATTTAATGTAATCACTAACATTACTTGGTTTAAATGTACCATCTTCATAGTCATTTTCTGTTCTCGCCTAACTGGTTTTATTAAAGATAAAATGTAAAATTTCTAAACAAGATAATAGGAGTATAACAATGGTAAATATATTGTGTATTGTTATCTTTAAATGTTACTTAGAGTAGACGATATCGATATTTAATTGTCCAAACAATATTGACACAAACTTTTCTTTTTCTTTTTTTATTTTGCAATTCAGACTTGTAGTGATTCTCCTACCTCAGCTTCGCTAGTGCTGGAACAGGTGTGCATTCTCTTGCCCAGTTTTGGGGCCAGCATGTTTCTCCCAGGATTTGGTGGCCTGCATAGCGTGAGGTACTAGGGATCAGACTCAGGACTTTTCACTTTCCAAGCAGGTACTTATACTACCGAGCTATCTCCCCAGCCCACAAACCTTTCTTTTGAATGAGCCAAGAGAAATTAGTATGAGGATAGAGATAGAGATAAAGATATAGAGATACAGATACAGATAGAGATGGAGATGATAGAGATAGAGCAATAGAGAGATATAGACTGATATATAGAGAGAAATACATATACACACACACACATATATCGTTTCCCTTCCTTTTCTGTATTCCCCATCCCAAGTTCTCTTCCCTTCTGAAGTTTCTTCCCATTTTACAGTATCTACCAGGAATTTTGGATTTTGTTTACTCAGTTTCTTGCAAATAGGAAAGCAATACAATGTTTGTGCATGTGCACCTGGTTTATTTCACCTATGAATATGGTCTCGAGTTTTATCCATTTACCTATAAAAGTTGCTTTTTTGTGTACTGAGGATTGAACTCAGGACCTTAGGCTTGCCAGGCAGGTGCTTATGCCACTGAGCCATCTCCCTCACCCTCAGAGATGAACATAATACACTCCTTAGATGAAGAAATACAACCCACAAATAAATATATTTTAAAATGTTCAACATCACTGATCATTCAAGAGGTGCAAATGCAAACAACACAGATTGCATCTCGCCCCAGAAAGAATGGCTATTATCAAGAAGTCAACCAGTAACAAATGCTGGAGGGGCTGTGGAGAAAAAGAAGCCCTTCTGCACTGTTGGTAGAAGTGTAGACTGGTACAACCACTGTGGAAATCAGTATGGAGAGCCCTAAAGAAACAAGGATTAGAAGTCCCATTTGACCCAGCTAGTCCCTTGCTGAATAACTTCCCAGAAGAACTTAAACATCATACTGCACTTGTAGAGATAAGAAACTAGCATCTTAAGAGGCAGAGAACAATAAAGCCCAGGAACAGTTGTAGTATGTTATTTGGGGATTCCAGAAAGCTGGGATTCAAGGAGACAGATAACAACTTATCCTGATGGCTCCTTGTTATCTCCTCTCTTGCTTGGAATCGTTTTAATTAACATTTGTGTAAGCCTAGCATTAGACAAAATAGTGAAGGACAATAGAGATTATAGTCTTTCTTTACTAAAGTGATTATGCACATGAGCACCTTCCTTAGCCCTAAATAAAACCAAGATGCTTCTGGGGCTCTGGGCTCACTTCAAGAGACTAACCTCAGTGAGACCTCTGAAGCGAAATTCATCAGGTCCTCTCATCGTTTCTTTCAGCACCAACACATAACATACAACAACACTGATATATTTTCACCTGTGTTTATAGCAGCACAACTTATAATAGCTAGATCTTGGAAATAGCCCAGATGCCCATCAACCAAGGAATGGATAAAATGATATGGTCTTTTTTATACAATGAAGTATTACTCAGCCATAAAGAAATATACTCTCTGCTTTGTATGAAATGTTCTTTTTCTTCCTTCATACTTCCATTAACAGAATAGCTGTATTTTTTATCTGAAGCATACAACCCATAATATACACCACTTACCTTACCAAAGTTTTCTTGCAAATATGATCATACCACTTTACACACAGCATGAAACCTTACGAAGATATTCCTCCATTTCCTCTCTTGGCCTTTGTGCTTACTGTTTTCATGAATTTTAATTTTCACATATGTTGCAAACATAATATATTCGTATTCTTGCTTCAAAGAGCAGATTATCATATTTTAAAAATTTAAAAATTAGAAAAAAGAAAGGATGGTATACTTTCTTATATAACTTACCATTTTCTAGCCTTTTGATTTATCTGTGGAGATCTAAAAGATCAAAATAGCCATCTGGTTTTTCTTCTGAGAATAATCTTTAACATTTTTGATGGTACTACTAGTCTGCTAGTAATCAATTCTTTTAGCTTTTGGGGGGAGTATGATTGATCTAGATAGGTCTTTATTTGCCTTCCCTTTCCAAAGACTACATTTTTTCTAGCCATACAATTTTAGGTTAGGGTTGTTAAAATATTAATACTTTAAAGTACCACCCCACTGAACTCTGGCTTTCATTGTTTCTAGGAATAAGTCTGCCATTGCTCTCAAGTGCTGTTTATCTATGTGGAAAACCTTTTCTTCTGGTTACTTTTAAGATTTTGTTTTCCTCTTAATTGAACTTTTTATTCCCTCTGGTTATGACATGATCAGGTATTTCCTTCCTATTGTTCTGCTTGGCTTCTACTCACCTTTCTGTTCCATCCTCATTTATGTGGAAAATTTTCTCAAATTGTTTCCAAATTTTTTCCATCAACTCCTTTTCTAAAATCCCAGTTGCCTGTGTTTGGGTCACCTGGCACTATGGCAGAGCTGATGTTTTGTTTATATCTTTAGCATCTTTTTCGTTTTCTTTTTCTCTGTCTTTAGGTTTGCTTTTTCTCATTTTTAGCAGCAAGTCCACCCTTTCCTTCTTCTTTCCCTGCTATCTAATCTACTATTAATCCTATTCCATTTTTCCATCTTACAGGCCAAATTTGAGTCTTCTTATATGTTCTATTTCTCTGCATAGCATGTTTTTCCCTCTATCTTCACGAGCATTTTAGTTATATTTTTCATCATTATTTAAATGCATTTACCTGTCAGTTCTATCATTTGTGTG